>MJUU01054352.1:187056-264617 GCA_002080025.1 Modiolus philippinarum | reverse complement strand
AATTCGGGTTTATATTTTTTAATAAAAAAGCTTCTTTATTCACCCGTTTAATTTCAGTGGTGTTATTTGCACATTGGTATAATGGGAAAAGTTTGTATTGCGGACTTTTATTTCGAGCACAGGTATCCAAATGTTCACTTAGATTTATTTTCCTAGTCGACGGATCTCGAATCTGCTGTCTATGGACAGTCAGGCGATTTCTAAGCGTGTTCCCTGTTTGTCCAATATAATTTTTACCGCATCCCGCGCATGTAATGACGTAAATTAAATTTCCGGATGAACATGTAAAGTCATTTTTAATGTTAAAAATTTGTCCATTTTTGAATTGAAATTCCGAACCTTCTATTAAATTAAAACAAATGCCACAATTCCCTCTTCCGCATTTTTTTACAGTCGGAGGGGTTGTCACTGTAGTAAACTTTGCACTGGTTAATATTCTTTTCAGTGATTTCGGTTGTCGTTTGCTCTTGATAATTTTGGTAGAGTCGAGCACCTTTTTCATTTTTATATCTTGTGATAAAATTGGTAAATTTCTATGAATTATATTGAAAGCTTCACTGTTTCTCTGATTGTAAGTTGAAACATATGGTATAATATCCGGTTTAATTATATCATTTGGAGTTCTTAATTCTTCAATGCCAATAGATTTAGCTTTTTCAATTCCTCTTTCTATCAATGACAGTGGATATTGTCTTTTCAAGAGGACATCTTTTAACTCCTGCAATCTTGCATCTCTTGTACTGGAATTTGAACCTATCGTACATATTTGTCTTGCAAATTGAAAGGGATATTTGTACGTGTATGTCTTCTTATACCTTTCATTTACACCATGAATATCTGTAAGAACAGTGAAACCGGTAGGGATGGAAAGGAACATTTGTTTGTGACTATTCTATATGAAGTATTTTTTAATATGTGATTTATATTAAATCATTGTGCATCTTCAAGAACTTTTTGATATATATATATATATATATATATATATATATACTTATGCACTTCTTCTCTATTCCGAAAATATTCACACATGCTAGTTTCTTGTCTATAAATACTTTTAATTTTAAATTAATACTGATTTAGTTTCCTTTCTCCTTATAATATATTCCGTGGGTAAATTTTGGATTTGAAAGACCAGGTACAAAAGGAACAAGGAACAATCAATACACAATAAATCAAAGGGTGTTGACTATATATATTTACGGTTTTCTGTACTCATGCAAGGTTCTTTCTCATAAAATATTCACACATGTAAGTTTATTTATATCCACATCCATTGACTATTTGAACTTATGTTTAATTATAAGAAAATTGACTTAGTATTATATTTTTTCAATTAATTTAATACATATGCTAGATTCTTGTCCATTCTTTTAATATTTTCAACTTTTTATATTCATGCAGTTCTTCTGTCCTTCGAACTATCACACATACAAGTTTTGATCTAATTTACTTCTAATAACCACAGACTCATTAGTTTCCTTTCTTATTAATATATATATTCATACATGCAAATTTTGGATATGT
This sequence comes from Modiolus philippinarum, assembly GCA_002080025.1. Lineage (NCBI taxonomy): Eukaryota > Metazoa > Mollusca > Bivalvia > Mytilida > Modiolidae > Modiolus > Modiolus philippinarum. Next base: position 263,093 of record MJUU01054352.1, on the reverse strand, counting down.
ATATATATTAACGATTTCCTGTACTCATGCATTTTCTGTCTCATAAAGTAATTACACGTGCAAGATTATTTTCGTTCACTTCCAATGTGTGTTTGAACTTAGGTAAAGTTATTTTAGAATGTTTTATTCTATTTTATATTTGTGTTCTAACAAATAAATCTATAAAAGTATATATCGTGTCTAACCGTAGTTGGATCAGAATTGGTACTTTTCTTCTTCTTTTTTCTGAGGTGGTTCATCGTTTTGACATGAAGTTCTGCCTCAGACGATTGAGACCAAAAGTGCTGCATTCAAACGTTTTACTAAATGAAGGTTCTGAACTGTCAATGTTTGCTACCTTGGCTACTTCTAGCTATTCAAAATCTATGGAGTCTTCTATTCTAATCAGCTCAAGTTTACTAAGGATGGATAAATTCTTCCAATTATGTTGAACGAGCTGTAGGTTTTCATCACCCTTTAATTCAACTAACACTTTAAAGACACCCATGGCCTTCGTTGTTGTCGTTGTCGTCGTCATTGTCGTTGTACTATCGTCGTCTGTAGACACAATTGCTTTTTGTCAATAACTTAAGTTCAAGTTGATCAATCCTTATGAAATTTTAAGATAATGTTCTTTGGCACATTATGGTCATAATGGCCTCTCCGGCTTTTAAAAAAGATCAAAAAGGGCAAAATTGGGTGTTTTCATATATTTTGCTCTAGAATATTTATTATTTATCGGATTTTGATTTGGTTTCTTTCTGAGTGCTCCCTAGAAAATTTCAAATTTGTTATATACCAACAGATTTCACATTGCATGTATTGTTCATGAGATAAATGGGGCCATCAAGGACAAATCTCATAATTTTTTTCGATTAAGGTCCGGTTTTATTCTCTTTTTGTAATTGATTCCTTATGATAAATAAGCATTTAGCTTAGCCATTAGATTTTTGATAATTCATTTCCTTTACGAGCTATGAGGGACCAACCAGGTCCAAACTTGCATATGTGCAGATTACTTTTAATATTTATTTTTCGTCGGATTTCGATGGGATGTTTTTCAACAGCTTCCTCATGTTTTAAGCTTTCGGTATTATGTCAACGGAATTTCATAGTTATTATGGTTTCCGAGCTGTAAGGGGCCAAAATTGCAATTTTCCGAAATGTATGAAATCTTCATTTCTAATCAGATTTCAATGGATTTTTTCCTTTAGATTCCTCGTGCTGTAAGCTTTTGGTAGTATGTCAACAAATTTTGCATGGTGCTAAAGGGCCAAATTTGCAAATTTACTGATTATTAAATATCTTTTTTTGTATCTGATTTTAGTTGGGTTTGTTTCTCTGGATTCCTCTTCATGTAAGGTTTTAATAGTATGTTGACTGATTTGATGTACATCTAAGTGTTCCTGAGCTATAAGGGATAGCAGGGCCCAAACATTACAGATCTAAAGGATATTTTTTTTCTTTTACAAAAGTAGCTAATTAATGTGTCAAGCTTCTTATCGTGTCCGCGTTCAGGTTAAATTACACTTTTTCAAATTTCAGTGGTTGACATGCTGCGGTTGTATCATGCTGCGCTTGGCATAGCCCTTTATTGATGATGTGAAGATGCTTCTTGATATAACGAATGGTAAATTAAATACTAAAATTTATGATAAAAGGGACGATTTTTCTTTTCCCATAGTTAATTATCCATTTCTGGATGGCGATGTTCCATTAGCGCCATCATATGGTGTTTACACATCTCAACTTGTTCGATTTGCTCGAGTATATAATAACGTTTGCGATTTTAATGAACGGAATCTTTTCATAACTGAAAAACTATTACATCAGGGTTTTCGTTATTACAAACTAGTTAAAACCTTTACTAAATTTTATCATCGATATAAAGACTTAGTTCATAAATACAATGCAACCTGTAAACATCTACTCAAGGCTGGAATTTCACATCCCTTATTTTACGGTAATGTTTTACATAAGAGTAAAACATATTTAAACTCGCCCAACAAACTTATAAAACCTTTAAATTGTCTAATACATAAGGATTATAATTACGGTATTGTCATCAAGTCATTACGTATGGCCTTCTTTTGGTATTAACATTGATTTTTGATAGGGTCTTCGCATTTTAACTAAACACATTCTAAATTTCTAAAATCTGTATTGCATGGACACGGGTTATGTATTATGAAATCATTATCCTAAACTCCTCACAGGAAGGGATCTTGGTGGAAGCTGTTTACTGGGGGTACATAACTTACTTTGTCAGTTGGTTATGGGTCTGGAGCTGGCATGTCAGTTAAATGCTAGTAGTCTCTTGTGATTTCATGTTTATGTCCGTATATTTAGTTCTTTCAGTTCAATTTTTCACAATTGACTCAGTCCTGTTGCCAACTGAATTTTACTGTTGTTATGATTGTTTTTTTTATTTATCACATTCGCTGTAGGGGGAAGGTTTGGGCCCAATAAAACTAGTTTAACCCCGCCGCAGCAGGTTTGCGCCTGTCCTAAGTCAGGAAATTTATTAAGCCTTTGTGTGTCTTGTCTTTTTTCTAGTTAGTGTACTTTATGTCTATAGGAGTCTAGGATGATGTTTTTTTCGCTGAACTTGATTACTCTTTATACAGGGACCGACTCCGACCTACCGTTGGGTGTGGGGTTTTGTCACCGTTCATTGAAGATCTTATGGTGGCTTTGAGTTGCTATTACCCCCCTGTGGGTCGTTATCTCTTTGACACATTCCCCGTTTCCCTTCTTTTTTCTATTCTAAACGTAAGGGCTTATTAAAGTAATATATGGTTAAGATCAATTTCAGAATTAATTTCAAAAGGGGCCAAGTTGGATGTTTTCACTTATTTCCATATGAAAAGTTTATTTTATACATACTGTGAATTCATTTAATTTCATGGGTATCAATTTTTGTGGGTAAAGAAAAAAAAACATTTCGTGGTATACGTAAATTCGTGGATTGCCACTTGTTCCAAAAATTCTGATTTTCTTTTATTTAAATAAAAAAATAAATAAAAATTCTAGAATTCATGGCTTTAGAACTTTCAGTATTGGTGTCAAAACCAAAATTTAGAACTGTATCTGTAATTAAAGTGTCACCTGTAATTAACAATTCATAGTGATGTCTAGATATTATGTAATAATTAGGTAATCATCTGACATAGCCTTACTCCATTCATTATTCAGTATTGATTGCAAAATAAACATGCCCTTTTCAGTAGAATATATTTACAATTATAGAAGTTTAATTAATAATATCTTATCAAAACTAAATTGAAATGGTTCTTGTCCAAATTTCTAAACTGGAAATCAACACTTTAGTGTAAATGAAAAACAAAACAGGAATAATCTGTTAACTGGAAAACACTTGAAAATTAAGCATTTAAACTTATTTTGCTGCTATTTCAGGTTCAAGAAAATGTATATCTATCCCTTTTTAGATATATCAGGTTGTGCGGGGCATAGGTACAAGTGCAAGGTTTATGGCTTTCGTTGATCAGGCCCTTCATTATGTTCATTCACTTGTATTTGAAGCTTGTACAAAAAAAATAATATTTCTTTGAGTATGTGAATTCGTGGTTTGGGATACCCACGAAAACCACGAAAATTGGTATCCCACGAATAAAAATGAATTCACAGTATTACATCATATATATTTTAAAGCGTCTTTTTATTATTTCAATGCTAACAAGTTATAATTGATGCAAAGAATCAATTCGCCGCCAAATTAAGTCAAGTAGAGTGTATGTCTTGGAAATGTGTTACTGTACTTTTATAGTACACGAAATATAAGCTCTGACCTTAACTTTAACCAATCATTGCTCTGACCTTAACTTTAACCAATCATTGATTTATGAAATGTAGGTCACAGTGACGAACACACTCTTGTTTAATTTTGTTTTCTTTCTTAGAGACATCTGCATGCAAGATAACATGATACTATCTCTTATAGTACCTAAGATATGAACTCTGACCTAAATTCAATCAGTGTCAGTGGACCATGAAATTAAATCCTTTTCCCTCATAGACATCTGCATGTTAAATTGTTTGATTCAATCTCTAATAGTACATGACATATGAGCTGTCACTTAAATTCTTACCATATATCTAGGTCACTGTGGCCTGATTCTTGTCACTACTGCATAAGATGACAGCCCTTGACATGCTGAACATTTTTAGCGGGAAGGGATATCGGATATAATTTTGAAAGGGAACCACCCAAGGAACATCCCTGCTAAGTTTGGTCCAAATTGGCCGTGCTTTCAAAGGAGATGAAAATAAGAAAAGTTTATGATGGATGACAACGACGAATGCTTCATGGTGGCAATAGTTCACATGACCCTTTGAGTCAGGTGAGCTAAGAACCCCTTTTTTAACAACTGGATTGCATTGTAATATTATATAAGTATTATTAGTATTTCTTTTTTTGCAAGAATCATTCTGTTCATATTAAAAATTGGTTAGCTGAAGCTATTAAAATGTATTGCATTGGACCAATTTATGTACAGACAATGGCAACAACCTGACAACAGAGTCATAACCTAATAGAATAAAGATTCTTTTTTATTGCACAAGCATACACTGTCAATTTCATTATAGTAACTGAAAAATAATAAAAATAACTTGCTTTATATGTTTATTGAAAATTTTAAAACTTCAAGTAAAAACGTAACAAAACAGATGTGACTAGGATCTTATAACTTTAACTGTATAAAAACATCTCATTTTGTTTAGTTGAAAACAATTGTAAAAAAAGTATATATATAAAATTGCAAAAAATGTTAACAATAATGGTTGTTTGTATTAAATATAATCTGTAAGATCATTGTATTCATGTTTGTGATGTTTACTGGTTTCATATTAAAAATGAAACTTTCTTCCGTTAAAGATGATATCTTACAGAAAATATTTTATATAATAAAATGGCATTTTAATACATGTTGATTAAAAAAATGTTATAAGCGTAACATCCGTGAGAGTGAAACATAGGGCCCGTACACCAACCTCTCAATTTGACATTTGTTTTTAATAGTAAATATAGATTGACAACACCAAAATGTCCTATAAAATTTGTAAGATTGTTTCTCATTTGATTGAATCAGTTGAAGGCTGACTTGTTTTTGGTGATTGTAATGTTGAACCTTGTTTTAATAGACATTCTTAATTAGTATCGATTCATTTCCAACTGATAATACAGTCAACAGCTTATTTTATATATTTGCTTAGTAATTGCCAATAGAGTAATTTAGATTTTTAATAAGGCATTTGAGATAATTTATAGTGTAGAACTAGTACAGCTGTAACAGTAATCATTACACAGCAGTCAAGCAATTTGACCCGTGTTTATACTTGATGGTATTTCAAAGATGATTGAAGGTCATTATTGTTATTGTTTGGTTTCAATTCATTTTATTAATTGTTCCATTTTTATGATTTTTGTTATATTTGTTAAAATGGTCGGATCCAAAGCACGCTATCTTGACCCACTTCGACAGATTTTCTTTTGTTTTCACTCTCACTAATGTTGACCTATATCAATTAACCCATATCTGAGACACACGTGTTTGGTAAAAAGATTGCGCCGGATACGCTGGTTCTCGCTTTATGTATTTATCATTTTTTAATTATTTTTTTTTTATGAACAACCAAAAATTAATAGTAATAATAACAATAACAATTGGAAACAATATGCAACCCCCAACTTGAAAACCATTGCAATTAAGGTAATCATGCATCTCCATCATGATATCCAGACACACTCCTCCGGACATGTAACAGAAAAGTCAAGCAAGCATAACCCGTCTCCCTTGTCTTATTAATTTCCCTTTCACATTAGTTATAATATTAATGAAAATTAAATTAATAATTTTGTAATCAATTTTCTTGAATAAATAATTTAAAAATATTTCCTATCTTATTGTAAAGGTATCTTCATTGTAAAGATTAGGACACATTAGATCGATTCTAATGGAAAACAAACAACTGCTCCTGGTCACGTGCTCCTCCACTGAAGTTTCAAAATATTGTATCAAATATATTCGCCGTCCCTGTGCAGTTGTAACATGTCAACAGATATGAGATAGCATTGAAAGTTTGTATGAGAGGCGAAAGAGAGACTGAACAGAAACAAAAAGGTTTTTAAATTTTAGTTCAATGATGACGTTGTATTGAATTACAGTATGTAAATGAAACAAACATGGTGATCAGTAAAATATTTTAAATTTTTATCCATTTGCTTGGTTAAATGGGACTCAAGAATCTCGTTTTAACAAAAAAAAAACGTATTTTAAATGCTTAAACGGTTTGAAAAGCATTAGTTATTCCATCAAGAAACGAAGTTTTGGAGGGGAAATGGTGTTTTTCCGTACCGTATGTCACAACCACTGTGAATGCGTTGGATAAAAAGTCATTGGTAGATAAGATTTTTCCTTTGATGCATCTAGGATAGTACTTGAGGTTGATATATAAAAACTGGATTTGACCTACTTGTATGAATGAGTGATTCAGATTAAAGTTTTTGTCCAGAACTCAGATACTACAACTGTAAGTGGAAAATGATTGTTTTACATGAGTGTCTTGTATAGTCACGACGCTTCAGATGAATATTATATCACCTTGCCTATTTTACTGAATGAGTTACTTAGGTTTGATTTATTGTTAATGTCTAGATCTTGTTTACTACAATTGTTGAAGAAATAAAATTTCGTAAGAATATGCATTGTCAAAACCCGGAGACCCCAAGATGAAAATTAAGCCACCCTTGGCATACATTTCATACATATTTGTTTCAATCAAGATCTCCGATACTTCATCTTGTACAGTATTTCTAATTTGTCAGTCTGGTGAATGTAATCAATATTTCTTCACGAGTGACTCAGGTTAAAATTTTAAAGTTCTGCAATAGCATAGAACAAAGATTCTTTAATTCTTAGTGGAAAAATATACTCTTTATGTATGTGTCTTGAATAGTTCTGAAGTTCTTGATTAAAATTAGGTAATGTTATCCTACATTTAATGAATGAGTCGATAACATTAAACTTTTAGTTACAGTCGAAAACTTGAATAGTTCATACTCGTAATGGGCTAATAACAGTACAAACAACAATTAGGCGGGGGATTTGCTGTTTTCCGATTGCTTAACTTCTTGTATCTTTGGAATTTTCCTGACATAAACTTTCAGCAGTACAGCATATTTGACAAAGGTTTCACAGATTCTGAGCAAGAAGTACCAAAGGGAGCCAATTTCTCACTTTTTTCCTTTATATTCTTTAATGTCAACTCACAGAAGTATGTCGACTTATTTTATAATTGGTTTATAGCTCACCATACGAAGTGACCTTACGAAATGAGGGCGGCCTATGTGATATCCGTAACATCTGCGATCCGGTCTTCGTATACGCCCGATAAGGAAGAATGGTTTAAGAATGAAATGCATATGTAGAAACTAAATTGACGGTAACTTCAGTATTTTGTTATTTAAAAACAATTCCTGTTTACTGACATGTCAAACATCAACCATATTGGTATGTATATTGCATTTTGGGATGACAGTTGCAATGCCTGCTTCGAATGCTGTTGGCAGCCTACATTTTACGCATGAAAGACTTGTTTTATTAGAATTATTAAAGTTAGTTCCAACTTACTGACATACCTAACACCAACCATACAATGTATTGGTATGCATGGTGCATTTTGGGATGCTAACTGCAATGCATGCTTCAGATGATGTCTTTAACCTACATTTCACGCATGAGCAACTTGGTAAGGCAGAGTGGAAAAAGTCTTACCCGTTTAACGACATGTCCCACATCAACCATAATAGTGTGCATGATGCATTTTCGAATAACAACTGCAATGTATGCTATGGATGTTGTCTGTGCCCTACATTTTACTTTGTTAATGGTTTAATTCTATACCTGGCTACTGACATTTCCCACATCAATCATATTGTTTTGTATGATGCGTTTTGAGATGACAGATGCAATCCTTACCTTAAATCTAACTTAATCGTAATCATAACCTACAACTAAATCCTTAACCCTAAATCTTAGTCTTATCATTATCAATAACAATTACCCTAAACCCTAGCCCTAACTTTTCACCATAACCCTACGAAAACGTTACCATATTCCTTATTGATTTACCCTTTACCTATATATTTCATCAAACCTTTAACGCTATTTAACCCAACACTTACTCAAACCCTGACCTAAACCCTAGCCCTAAATTCTATCTCCCTCTTACATAGCCCTGTCCTGAGTTGATTTTTGCTTTCCTTTTTAGATTCTATCGGTATTTTTTTCTCAGCTTTTACATACATTTGGGTTTATGTATTTCCGGTGTTTTGGTTTGATCTGCACTGAAGAGTTATATGCTGTAGAAATGCGTATATGCAGAAACTAAATTCAGAGTAACTTCGGAATTTATTATCTCACATAAATCTAATCGCAAGTCCAAACCGTTGCCTGATTAACACATATTTTAACGCGTTTCTATCCCTAGGCCCTAAACCAGCCTTTACGCTAACCCTTAGCGTAAACCCTAGATTCAAGACCTTACATTATGATTAAACTCTCAGTCCTAACTTAAATCCTACCAAAACCTAACCCTTTCTCTAATTTTTCAATCATAACACTGATGTTACTCATGCTAATGCTGAGCCCTTACCCTTACGCTAACCCTTAATCCTAACGCTGACTCTAACGTAGGCATCTTTTTCAATGGCAGAGTAATTTCTTTGGTGTTTATACATTTTCCTTGAAATATACTGAGCGCCAATTAAAACGGCAGGCCTGATATTTATTTTTCAGAAATCGTCTATGTCGAGATAAAGAATTTTTCTTTGCTAAATTAATAAGCTAAGTGTCTGCTTACAGTTTTGCATCCATGTATTTTTAGTCTACTCTTAAAAATTTGCAACAGTATCAACGTTTGATTTAGTGGTAAAAATCAAAATTTCCAAACTGTCTGAACATTTCAATCATACTGACGAAAAAGTAGAGAAAAAATGCCTCATTTTTCAAATTCTGAGTTCCAATTTTGTGAAGAAGTTGTTTCGAGGTGAAATTTGTCAAAAATGGCAATGTTTTGAATTTTTGGGTAAATTATGCCTATTTTTGAGAATCTCAATTCCAAATAGCAAAAAGATTTCAAAATTTGCATAAATGTTCCCAAAAGGTTCCAAAAGAAGCTGACAAAATTTCAAGCTGATTCACTGTGGTTCACAGAAGATAAACGTTAAAGTAATGTCTGTTGAAGGAAAAACGGCATTTTGAGACGCAACCCACGGAATGTTTAATGTATCTACGAATGATTGATCAAATGAAAACCGGTCCCAAAATTTTGAGATGGGAAAATGTCTCCACGGAGTTTAGCTTTGTAGTGGACAATGAAAAAAACTAATCATGCGTAAATTCGCGCCTTGATTTCTGGACATTGATTTTTTTTAATCTTGTGCATTCTACTGCCGTTGTTTTAAACAAATGTGCTATCTAAAAACTCTAAAAGACTTACTTGTTGTATCACCGACATAACTAAACTAACGACAACTAAAATCCATTAGTGCTAATTTCTCCGTAAAAATTACGTCATTGTCCTTGCAGACAAAACTTGATATAATGTTTGGAATTGGTAAAATTTTAGCTCCTGCAAATGTAAATATTCCTTAAATGTAGGATTGTTAAGAGTGAGTACATCATCTAAAAAGTTCGGATTTTAGACTAGTAATGCATTTTCTCAAAACTAAATGCACAATGTTGACTTTCGAAGGTTCTAATAAAATTTATTTTTAATGTATTTTGCGTTTGCTTTTGTGTAATTTCATACTGTTCGTGTGTAAGAAACACTATCTCTACTGCCTTGTGAAGGAGACGGGCATCGACAGTTCATATTGAAACCCTACTTATACCCCTACAACAATATCGAGGGATGAGTTTATGAAATGAAAATTACTCTTTAGTTTAAGCATCATTTGGCATAAAAGCCAATGATGAAACCAATCAACTACCTTATATCTACTGGGTACCATAACTTCATAAGAATCCATACAGAGATTCATTGCTTGTGTTATTCACAATCGAACAAGACTAGCATAATCAATGAAAGGATATGGAGTAAATGCACATGAGACAAAGTCTCTACAAATACGTGATAAAAAAGAAATGGAACAACGCTTTTATTGTTGTTCTTCATCTTGAAGTCACCATGAGGTCTTAAACAAAGAGCTTTGCTCACACCTCACAGTAAGTTCAAGAATGTCTTTTAATACCAAGTTTTCTTACAATCGACTTGATGAGTGCCCTGTGTTTGTCTATAAGTTGTTATCGTCCACTTGCTTTAGACACTAGTGCTTTTGTCGAGAAACGGATGACAGTGATTGTAAGAGTACTTGCCAGTTTTATTAATGTTTGTTGACAACCCCGCATCCATGACCAGGAGAGACATGGGTGTGGTGTTGTTCGACAATTAGCAAAGAATTCCGCTTAAGGGGGTAGACCTGGGGTAGGAGGAAACTCTGTTTTTCACTTTTAAAATACTTACACAAACAAATAGAATCATTACAATAGGTATTATCAAAATTTTAAAATGTAAATTTTTTTCCATACAGCCAATGAATATCAATTTTGTCATGAAAACAAATACCCAACATCCAGTTATCTATAATGAGTGCATTTTACTCTACATATTTGCAACGCTGTCCAAAGATAATGATAATAAGTTAAAGTCAGATTTCTTCCAAGGGAGGTAATTTATAACACAGATTCAGCAATTTTATTGATTTTTATCCACTTTATTCTAAATTAAGAAAAAATGGGACGGTAGAATATTCTGAAATTTTAAATATATCTTACATAAACTAGTTTTCTTTCTAATCTCAGTTTTTGGTGAAAATTAAACGACAGAATTGTTTGCAAGAAGTGATTAATAGTGATCAAAATAGAGTTAGAATTTCACCATATACTATTCAGAACACCCATGTATTTCAGTTCAAACTAGTTAAATTTACTATCATTATTCATGCTTACTTTCACACATGTCTAAACTACAGAATTTTGCATTTGAAATAATTTTAAATCACAAATACAAATTTAATTAGAGCCAATTTTATACACCACAATCAAGTCGTAAATGGACCAAATAATGTGAGGAAACAGGATATCCTTGATGACCACTAGACATAAAACGGGACAGTAAAAATTGTTGAAAATTACTGAAAGTCGACATGAACATGTGTAGTTTTAATACTGACAATATTAAGAAAATTAAACGGGAGGAAAATTTTAGACCTCCCCAAGTCTACCCCCTTAAACCGGTGCTAGGGCCGTCTTGAACTTACTACGAGGTATGAGCAATGCTCATTGTTTAAAGCCTCGTGGTGACTTCAAGATGAAGAACAACAATAAAAGCGTTGTTCCTTTGCTTATTTTTACCACGTATTTGTAGAGACTTTGTTTCATGTACATTTACTCCATATCCTTTCATTCACTATTTACGACTGGAGTTTGTCTCTCCTGCAGTGTGGAGTCCGTAAAAAAGATTCCCCGTGCGAGAGATGTATGCTCTCTATATATTTCAGTTATTGTGTACTTGTTCATGAGAGAATTTCTCATATGGGTAAACAACATATTTCAGATTTTGGCATTTATTTTTGTTATTTCGAAATAAAATTCTGACCACCTGTTTAACTTTAAAATGCCCACATCTCACCGTTTTATAATGCTATGTTTTCTAACAATCGACTTGATGAGTGCCCTGTGTTTTTGTATATGTTGTAATCGTCCACTAGCTTAAGACACTTGTGCTTTTGTCGGGAAACGGATGACAGTGATTGTAAGAGCACTTTGGCAGTTTTATTAATGTTTGTCCACAACCTCGCAACCATGACCTGGAAAGACATAGATGTGGCGTTGTTCGACAATTAGCAAAGAATTCCGCTAAAACCGGTGCTAGTGGCCATCTTAAACTTACTACGAGGTATGAGCAATGCTCATTGTAAAAGGCCTCTTGGTGACTTTAAGATGAAGAACAACAATCAAAGCGTTGTTCCTTTGTTTGTTTTTGTCATGTATTTGTAGAGATTTTGCTTCATGTACATTTACTCCATATCCTTTCAATCCCTTTTTACAAGATGGGTATTATTCGCGCGTTGGTGAATGTCAACAAAAATTATGAAAAGGTCACATAAACAATGAAAGGTTAGCAATACATCTTGAAACATAAACCGAATCAAAAAGTTTAAAAGGGAAATCTAGAATAATAAATGAACACGAGGTTGCACGCGTTGTCGTGCCAGGTATATCCCCACTCGTATTATCTTAAACATTAAAATGGGAAAAATTACTAAGTCCCTTCAAACATGAAGTTGATATCATGGGTGACCATAATGGCTTACAACACATCCTCCCTATACATAAAGTCGAAAATATTGGCCCAGCAGTAGCTACGAAAAGTGTGACGAAAATTTTCACTATGTTCAGTAAAGGGAAAAATGGCTTAGTCCCGCCAAACAGGAAGGTAATACAATAGTGTGACCAAAATCGTTTACGACGCATTTCTCCTATATATAAAGTCGAATACCAAATTTGAAATAAATTTATCCAGCAGTAGCTGAGAAAAGTGCGACGAAAATTTTCACTATCTTCAATAACACTATGTTCAATAAAGGGAACAAATTGCGACGACCCGCCAAACAGGAAGTTGATATCATAGGATGACCAAAATCGATTCCGACAGATTCCCTCTATATAGAGTCAAATACCAAATTTGAAATAAATCGGCCCAGCAGTAGCTTAGAAAACTAGAGGCTCCCAGGATCCTGTATCGCTCACCTGGCTTTCAGTTGCCACAGTAAAGCTAACATTTTAAGTTATACAGTTGAACTTAAGTCTCTCAAACTTTGTTAGCTCAAACACCACCAATATCTTGAACTGTATTTAAAGTCTGATCTTGTTTTAATATATTTCTTTGTTGCGCTTTTTTGACAAAAATGTACTTACTTATGACCACTTTCAACACCAGTTTTGAAGTTGAGACATAATTTTGTAAATGGTGGTCAACAACAATTTTCAAAACCATATTTTCAAGTTACCACATCAATATTTATTTGGAAACCAAATTTCATTGAAATAGAAAAATGTTGAATTTTCCAGAATTTTTGGTGGCCATTTTGAAAATGGCGGCCAACAAACAATTTTCACCACGACATTTGAAGTCGCAACATCAATATCCACTTGGACACCAAATTTCATTGAAACCAGACAATGTTGAATTTTCCCGCCTTTTTTGGCAGCCATTTTAAAATGGCGGTCAGCGAACAATTCAATATCCACTTGGAAACCAAATTTCATTGAAATCGGACAATGTTGAATTTTCCCGCCCTTTGTGGAAGCCATTTTGAAAATGGCGGTCAACCAACAATTTTTAGCATTGGTTTGAATTTGCGACATCAAATGTTTTTGGAAACCAAATTCCATTGAAATTGGACAATGTTGAATTTTCCCGCCTTTTTTGGAAGCCATCTTGAAAATAGTGGTCAATGAACAATTTTCAACACCGGTTTTGAAGTTGCAACATCAAATGTTTTTGGAAACCAAATTCCATTGAAATTGGACAATGTTGAATTTTCCCGCCATTTTTGGAAGCCATTTTGAAAATAGTGGTCAATGAACAATTTTCAACACCGGTTTTGAAGTTGCAACATCAATATCTATTTGGAAACTAAATTTCATTGAAATCTGACAATGTTGAATTTTCCCGCCTGTTTTTGGCGGCAATTTTGAAAATGGCGGTCAACGAACTATTTTATACTCCAGTTTACAAGTTGTCATAGCATGGCAAACATTTTAATCAATTTACACTTAACCTTCATCTTCTATAGTTATGGATATAAAAGACGACAAAATTTGAAAATTCCATGAAAAGGGCAACAACTCCTACAAAGATTTTTTGATTTTCTTCAAAATTTCAAAGTGGGTAGATCTTGGTATGCTGAACCTTTTTGCAATTTACACTTGACCTCTATCTGTTACACTTTTTAAAATAAAAAAATATATATTTAAATTTAGAAAATTTCATGGAAAAAGGGCAATAACTCCAACATTAGTTTTCGGATTTTCTTTAAAATTGCAGATCGGGTAGATCTTAACATGCTGATTATTTTCACTCCAATCAGACTTTTAATATCTGTAACGATTTTCGAGTTATTTGCGAAAAATGCAATTTACCCCCTTTGTTCTATGTTTAGTAACAGCAGCCATGTTGCTCGGTTTTCGGACTACTCGAACACAATTTTGAAACTGTTTACCCTGGTGATGATTCAGGTCAAGTTTGGTAGCAATTGGCCCAGTGGTTTCTTAGGAGAAGATTTTTAAATTGATAACAAATAGTATCAAATTTCTTAAATTTGACCAATAAAGGGCAAAAACTCCTATATGGGTAATCAGATTTTCTTCAAAATTTCAAGGTGGGTAGATCTTGATATGTTGAACATTTTGCACTTTAAAGTTGACCTCTAGCTGTTATAGTTTTTGCGATAAAAAATAAGGAATATCAAATTTTTGAAATTTTCATGGAAAAAGGGTAATAACTGTGAGACGGGTTTTCGGATTTTCTTCAAAATTGCAGGGCAGGTAGATCTTGTCATGCTGATCATGTCAGATTTTTGATATCTGTAATGGGTTTTGAGTTATTTGCCAAAAATAGCAATTTACCCCTTTGTGCTATTTTTAGTAACGGCAGCCATGTTGTTTGGTCCTCGGATCAATCGAACACAATTTTGAATCTAGATATCCTGGTGATGATTCAGACCAAGTTTGGTTAAAATTGGCTTAGCGGTTTCAGAGGAGAAGATTTTTGAAAAAGTTTACGACGGACGGACGGACGACGGACGCCAAGTGATGGCAATAGCTCACATGGCCTTTTAGGCCAGGTGAGCTAAAAATGACGACTTTCTGACGGAAGGACGAACGGACAAGATCATTCCAATATACCAAGCACTCGGTATTGAGGGTTTAAAAACCAAAATTACAAGACCTTTTATCCCTACATTTTTTAACAAATAGGTGATACTTCATGTGCTTCTTAAGGGTAAGCATAACTGCTCAATGCGTGTCCCCATTACATAGCAAGTTGAAAAAAGGTGTTTATAGTATTTGGGGGTTGATTTGTGCAAGCTGTACACAAATCGTAGATAAAACTACGTAAAAGCACTCCTTACTTCTCTAACAGTTCCCTGAGCAAGACAAAATAAAAATAACAGTGAGATATACATGAAAACATAGAAAATAAGGACACCGGCATTGTGAACCCTTCTGAAAATATGGAGTATCAGCAGGTGTTTGGGAATGGAGAGCATTTTCTGCTACATGCGTGGCACGCGTCACAACACCAGAAATATTCTAATATTAGGTTCTAGTCGGCGTTTGTCATTTCGATAATAAACTCTGCAATGATCTATCAGGTAACATTGTCGACTGTAGAACTTCTTTCTAAAACAGCAACAAACTTGGGAATCTTATATTTTCCTCAGGATAACCAAGTAATGGTTATGCAGGTCTTTACAAATAATTTATAAGCGTCTAAAGGCAAGGACCAAGTGAGTCTTTACTGACGAGATGTAAAACATCGAAATGGGCCTATCTGCAACATCAAAAATGAAATGCAATTTTGCGTGTCACTCAAATTGTAATGGTCAAATTCCTCAGTGGAAAGATGATCTCGATAATATTATATCCTTAAACTCTAACTCATTAGGTCCTTGCATTGAGACGCTTATATATTGTAATTTCCAAGTGTTATTCTCACCTCCTGTTTATAGCACCTACATCTCATGATTGATTATGCCAGTTTTCTTAGAAATGACTCCTTTAGTGTCCGGTGTTTGTTACATTTTGTTTGTTGTGAGTAATTCTATTAGTCTTTTTGTAGAGCAACTGATAACACCGATTGTAAGAGCACTTTGCCAGTTGATTTGATGTTTGTTGACGACCCCGCAATCATGAGTAACAAAATAATGGAAATAGCGTTTTTCCAGATTTAGCAATGAATTCCGCTCAAATCAGGGCTAAGGGCCGTTTAGAAATTACTATGAGGTATAAGTGATGCTCTTTGTAAAAAGCCTAATTGTGACTTCAAGATTAAGAACGACAACAAAAGCGTTGTTCAATTTCTTTGTTTTACAATGTTTTTGTACAGACTTTGTGTGATTTGCATTTACTCAATATCCTTTCATTGTTTATTCTGTTTTGAAATTGCATAAGTGATTGAACAAAACCATGGAGATATTAACCTTTTTGAGATATAAAATTGATATTCGTTTCTTTATTCGTATGAAGTCAGTTTCAGAAATGGGCTAGTTTAGAGAAAAAAATAAGCTAGCCAAGTCCTTTAATTTTAGATTCCGTTATATAGATGATGTTGTTTGATTAAACAATCCTCAGTTTAAGGATAAACTTCATCTTATATACAAAATGAACTCCAAGTTAAAGACACCACTGATACACCATCAATAGCGTCATACCTGGACCTGTACCTCTACATTGACAACTCTGGACGTCTGAAAACATATTTTCACGACAAGCGTGATGATTTCGACTTTCCAATACTAAACTTCCCGATTTGAGCATTAATATTCTCATATCTCCGGCTTATGGCGTCTACATGATGTATTTACAAAATTACCGAACAGAATTGTCAAGAGCTGACGGCAATGAGACAAAAAGACAAATCAGATAGAAACCACCAGAAAAATTCCCAACCGCAATGGTCCTGACTTGGTACATGCAATTCAAAATAAATGGTGGGCTAAACCGTTTTATGGCAAGCCACACCCCCTTCCATTGCTGTAAAGCCGGTAGCAACTCAACAGCAATTCCTATTGAAAGGTCGTAGACAGTTAAAAGAAATGACCATAACAGTACTAAGTGAAGAAGATTCTTAATCAGAGGTTGGACAGAAACTTCAAATTTTTCCACAGGGGACTGATATTTCTTGAAGAACTTTTTTATGATCGTATGAGACGGAATTTTTTAGAAGCCTTGATTAATAAGGCGGTCACAGAGATAACTATGTCTAATGAGAAAGTCTGTATACTGTGTAGCTCTAGCGTAACGAATCAACTGTAAAACATACACTCCGTAAGCAGGAGAAGCTGGAATATTACTGTCCACGTAAGGGAACTTGATAATTAAAATTGTCCCTTTTGTCGTAATTTTAGTACTGAGATGACTATCTCACAACTCATTCGCTATTGCCGTTCCTGTAGTTTGCACAGCGATTCTGTCAACAAAGCAAAATAACTGTCTAAAAAACTTTAAAATCAAGAGTATGGTCAGTCACTGTTCAATTGTCACTACAGAAGTTTTACAGTCGTCACTATGATTTGACAGACCGTTACAATGTGTCTATTTCACAGATATCTTTGGATAGTTTATTACCGAACTTACAAACACCGACTTTGACAAAACCTGACTTTTCACTGGCAGTGTGAAGGGTGCCACGCGTGGAGCAGATCATGCTTATCATGCCACAAGCATGTGAATATGTTTTTTGGCCATTGTAGGTGTTTCCTGTTTAATTTTTCATTCTTTTACCCTTAAAGAGCACCTGATAATACCTCAGTTTTTTTTGTGGTTCTCTGCTGGTGCTTTCGCAATGTGGCGTGTTGTTCATTTTTGTTTATTTGTTTTGTCTTTGTCATGCTGTCCTCAGTCTTGTTGGATATGAATTGCGGTGATTTATTTTTGAATTTGGAGTTCCTCCTTTCATCTTTTTTGCTTCGGTATTCGTATTCCTTTGCTCTGTCGACAAAATCCCTGTGCAAACTAATGAAAATAGCATATCGGAGTTAAAGGTCAAAGTATATTTGCATTTGATACTGTATCACTTAAATTAGGAGTTCAAGAATATATATATATATATATATATATATATATATATATA
This sequence comes from Modiolus philippinarum, assembly GCA_002080025.1. Classification (NCBI taxonomy): domain Eukaryota; kingdom Metazoa; phylum Mollusca; class Bivalvia; order Mytilida; family Modiolidae; genus Modiolus; species Modiolus philippinarum. The sequence continues at coordinate 245,168 of MJUU01054352.1, read as the reverse complement.
TATATGAATAAAGGCAATGCTTATACTGAGGATTGTGCAATGACGTAACGTCATTTTTCGAGAACTGAAATAAAAGCTAATATTTGTCTTTTCTGAACTGGTGCCTTTATGAACCTGGAACAGATATCGTTGTCACACAATTAACACCAGTATATACCCTATCTACACGAACACTTTACCTAGCACAAAATTTGAATATCTGTTTTGACTGTTTTAAGTACAGTACGCTAATGAATTAAAATCCTCTAGTATTAGCTTTAATTTATATTGTGGGAAAGAGGTATAAGGTGTAGTAACATCAAATGTTGCAGTAGTTTGGTGCGATTAAAGATCGATAGTCTAACAAATGTTGAGTTTGGAGCTTTCACATCAGATACACCCTTTTAATTTTTAAAGTATATTATATCACATTAAATCATGAAGCAGTGTTTGACTGCAGTAATTAAAAAGGTAAGAAAAAAATGCTTTGCAGTGCATTTGGCAAACACAGCAATGTATCTCTACTTGTAAGGGCATTTATGTAGTATGTAGCTTAGGTACCAAGTAGATACAAGACAGAAGTTTTATTTTCCTCAATTGTCGCAAAGCATTGCTTTTTTTTTAAATTTCCCTATTATTAACAATGAAGGGATATGGAGTAAATGCGAATGAGACAAAGTCTCTACAAATACAGCAATGGAACAACGCTTTTATTGTTGTTCTTCATCTTGAAGTCACCATGAGACCTTCAACAATTACTCATACCTCATAGCAAGTTCAAGACGGCCCCTGCACCGGTTTGAGCGGAATTCATTGCTAATTGTCGAGCAACGCTACATCCATGCTTTTTAACCTAATAATCCATGGATGCGGGATTGTCAACAAACATAAACTTAACTGGCAAAGTTTTATTACAATTGCTGCCATCCACTGTCCGACAAAAAGACGAGAAAAGACGATCACAACATTCAAACAACCACGAGGCACTCATCAAGCCAATTGTAAGAAAACTTGGCATAATAAAATCATGAAATGTGGGCACAGTAAACAGGTCGTCAGAAAAACAATTTTAGATTACAAAAATTAAAAAAGGCCGAAATATGAACGTGTGATAGCGTATCCATATGAGAGATTCTCTCAAGAACAAGTACACCATAACTGAAATGTATATATAACATACGGAGTATACGGACTCCACACTGCAGGAGAGACAAACTCCAGTCTAAAATTAACAATGAAGGGATATGGAGTAAATGCAAATGAGTCAAAGTCTCTACAAATACATGGTTATAATAAACATGGAACAACGCTTTTATTGTTGTTCTTCATCTTGAAGTCAGCATGAGGCCTTCAACAATGACCTTATACTCATTTTTGCTTCGACATTCGTTTGCCGATGTATATTGCATTGATACCAAAGGAGTACAGTGTTGTTTGTTAATTGCTGAGTATATCTTCTCTTGCGTTTGTAAGTACGGTTACTAAATCAATTGTCAATGTCAATCTCCTTCACTAAGCAGTGAACGTAGTGACTTAATTAAGCGAATAATTGTGATGTTTTATTGGCTGGTCGGTTGTTGCAACAACATGGCAAGAATTTTCCTGACAATATTTTACGAAAGGACATGGAGTAAATGGACATGAGTTCACAACACATATGTAAACTCCAACTGCACAACACATATGTAAACTCCAACTGCAATAATTTTAATAACCACGCACCCCCCGAAATGATAAACAAACTTATGATCAGCACACATTTGTTATGACCAGGCAGAAATAAAATACTTTGTAAAATTGCATCACATAATCATAACGCGATATCGTTTATTAAAAAGTTATCGAGTCTTTTGTGTGTTTCAATAGTAAAACAACGAATTTGGGACAACAGCCATAAAATTTGCAGAATTTGTATATTTTCCATATAAAGATTTGTTTATGAAACACAATGCCCCCGGTAGCAACCATGTCTACAATACAATGTAATGCTATGAATTGCAATATACACTAGAAATTAAGGTTTAGTACTGAGCGCGAATAGATATTTTCACATATAGAATATCAAGCCTCTTCCAATTATAATTAACGTGATAAAAGCAAAATCTAGATTTTGACCTTTTAATCTCTATGACCTTGACCTTTGACCTGACCTTAATGAAATTTGCGAAAAGGTGCTTTATATGATCAATATACAGGCCAAATATGAAGGTCCTTTCACATCTGGTTGTAAAGGCAATGTTTATGTTTTCGAATTCGCACTCAGTGACATTTTGACTCAACCTGGCCCTGATTTTTTTTGTGGATTTGTACTAAACTCTATTGGATCAATTCAAATATAGAATATGAGGCCTCTAGCAATAGTAATTAATGAGATATATGCAATTTTAGATTTTGGCCTTTTGACCTCTGTGACTTTGACCTATAACCTGACCTTTATAGTGAAATTTGCAACATGCTGTTTAGCGTCATATGATGATTTACAAGCCAAATATAAAAGTCCTATCACATCTGGTTGAAAAGATTTAGACAATGTTATAGTTTTGTTAAAGTTTTCAAATCTGCACTCGGTGACCTTTGACCTGATCCAAATTCTTTTGTTAGATTACAAAGCTTCACTACATGTATTCACATATAGAATATCAAGCCTCTAGCAATCGTAATTAATGAGCTATAGCAAAATCTAAATTATGACCTTTTGACCTCTGTGTCCTCGATCTTTGACTTGACCATAGTGAAATTTGCATTATGGTGTTTAGCTTTACGTGATCAATACACAAAATAAACATGAAAGGTCTATTGCAGCTGGTTTAAAAGTTATGAGCCAGTTAAAAAAATTTTTAAGTTACGGACAGAGACACAGACAGACAGGACAAACACAATATGCCCCCGAATATTCGGGGCATAAAAATCTCTGCAAATTTAATGGCTTAAATCTCGAATTAATTGTGAATTTATGTAAGAACGACACACTGACGTCATAAATGCAATCGAAGCTTGATGGCGCCGTCTATCCAAGTTATATACTAGCAAGAGATATCAACGATGGTACAAGAATTTAAAATCAGGCAACAAATGATGGACATAATAGGGTCTGTATGTCTCGTCATGTGAATCATGAGACTCCACGATAAACAGGCAATTCCAAAACGTTTCCCGTCAAAACATGACGTCAGAGGATTGTGGCGTTCAAATTTTTGTTTGAAACGTCATATATCTTTGTTTAACATGTAACTTCCGGATACAATTTTGATCCCGGAAGTTCCAAAATTGTACGAGACTTACAGGCCCTATGGTAAGGATATCACAAGAGTTTCTAAACAGAAACGGATAAATACAATAACATAAATAAAACGAACGAGAAAAGCAATAAAAAATACACCACCAGCCATGATAAAAAAGCGTAACAAAAGCACAAAATATTTAATCATAAAATAAACACAAGAAAATTTCATTAACACAACAGAGAATGTGAAAAATACATGAAATACTTACATAAAATCATCAGTTAATAACAGCAATAACACGAACACAGCAAACTGTACACACGAGCAATGCCAAATTATATAAAAACTTGAGTAAAGTAAGTGAGAACCGAACCGTAAATCCAAAAACGGACAATCCAAGGACAATGGCAATCTCAAACATAACGTCATACTATAAATAAAATGAAACAACCACAAGGGATTAAAACAAGCAAAACTTCAACACCAAACTTTAAAGAAGAGACACAAATAAAACTGCAAACTATATACTATTACCTAGTTCAATCTTAAACGATAAAAAAACAGGTATTACCAAAATACAAACCATGAAAAATTCAAAATACAAGAGTCAACAACGCAAGATTACAACCACTATAAAGTTCAGCAGATGGTGATTTCTTTTCTATGCAGATATTATCAAGACACTTCAACGAAGTATTTACGGGTAAAGTTATATATAAGCCCCTCCCAAACATGTCAGATAATTTGAGTAACATGAATAAAAAAACAAATTTCGCGAAGGCTTGAAATCGGCCTAAATTTCAACTTCGTATGATATTACAATTATTACTTTGAACATACTCTAGAATTTTTTTAATTAAAGAGCATTCAAATCCCCAAAATTCATTTAAAATAGATAGGAAAAATGGTCATTTATAATCTTTTTTTTTTACATAGTTATTATTATGTGTTCCCGTTCAACTTTTATACATATATGGGTTTATGGACTGCCGAATGTGTTGATTCAGATCTTCACTATAAAGAAACAAAACTTGTCGAAATAGGGTCTGTAAGTCTCGTCATGTGACATCGAGAAATCACGATAAAATTGAAATTTGAAAACGACTCCCACCAAAAGATGACGTTTTAGTATTATGACGTTTAATTTTTTGTTTAGAACGTCATATATTATTGTGCAAAATGCTACTTCCGGGTACAAAAATTGTCCCCGGAAGTTTCAAAATTGTACGAGACTTACAGAACCTATGGCCATCTGCAGAAACAAAATTTACAGCAACTTCGGTATTAATGTTTGTTTTTTTCCCGAAAATCACATTTTTTTATCATTTTGACATACAATTCGTTCTCGACAAATTTAATCACACCCTCAAACCAAAAAAGAAAAGTCTAATATGAAAAGTGGCAATACGTGTATATGAGCATAGGATCACAAACTTACATCCGATCGTAGGTCGCAGCCAAGTTGTTTCGTAAAAAAAACCCTCCCGAAATGTGCTCAAATGGTATAATGGCTACATTTTCGAAGCTTCTGTTGTATTTTTAATGTCGTCACAGTGACGAATAACATAAAACTACAACTTTACTTATCATATTTTATTAATGTCAGGGTTTTCAATTTTTGTTTTTGAAAGGATGTTATTCACAATTTAGAAGGACCAATTTTAACTAATCGTGAGTGTTGTCATTTGAAAACAAAAATGATAAGATATAAGACTTCCTGATAGAAACAAAATTATCTTAAACGTATTATCAGCTAAAGACAGCTTTGTAAACGTCAATATTTTCAATGTTGTAATGGTTCAAATAATTAATGTTCCAGATAAAGAAAGCATAAAAGTCACATTCTAAGTTTGGGTCTTGCAGATGGGTATCTCTACCATTTATATCTTACCAGTGTGACAGCTTACTGCAATAATTCTGTACATATCAGGTATAGTAGTCCGTGACTGATTTACTTTCCGTGCATCCCAAGCTTTTCAAATGTAGTATTTTTCCAGTCTCAAATAAGTCGTCTGTACATATCAGGTATACTAGTACAAGGGCTAGATAGACTCTACGTGCATCGCTAGCTTCTGAACTGTAATATTTTTCCAGTCGTCTGTTTTCCCTCTTTTCAATGTAACATTTTATATACTTTGAACACATATACAGATATTGGTGCTGGCATCGAAGTTATAAAGAGACCACTGATACACCACCATCAGCATCCTACCTGGACTTTCACCTAAATATTGGCAACTCTGGACGTCTTACAACAGATCTTTACGACAGGCGTGATGATTTGACTTTCAAATAGAGAATATCCCGTTTATGATCAGTAATATTCCAACATCATCGGCATATGGCGTTGCAATATTTTATCAAAATTTTAAAAAATAGGTTTCTCACTTTTAAGACACAACAGTTCCTATTTTTAGCGGTGTGAGATTTCCTTGTTTTGTACCCTCTGGTACAAGGCAGAAATTACAAAACAACATATTCTTACGTCATTGACGTCGCTTAGGAACGTCGGACGTTAAATATGTCTTGGCGGTGAATAAATCGTATTAAGTTTTGGATTTAGAAATCTCAGACACGTCAGAGAAATATTGAAATCTTACCCTTGTTTGTCTAAGATTTCATGATCTTGCCTTTTCACAGGTGTTAGATTCCTTGCTGACATCAGAAAAAGATCAAAGAATTCAAATTGACGCCAACACCTGTCTAATCACAAATAAAAACTGACATTTTCAGCTAGATTCGCGTCTTCCCTGATTTGACATTACCGGTTTCGACTTTACCCTGAATTGACCCAGTGACAGTGTGACGGGTGCTGTGCACAGAGCAGGACATGCTTACCCTTCCGGGGCACCTGATGTCACTCTTGTTTATTGAGAGTTCAGACTGTTAGTGCTTTAGTTTTTTGTGTTGTATATGTAACGTTCGTGTGTTTTGTGGGCATGTGGTGTCTTTGGTCTTCCGTCTTTTGGTGTTCTTGCTTTTGCCTTGTCTCTGGACTTTGATTTGTGTAATCTTGTGCTTTGTTCCTTCGGTATTCTACTGCCGTTGTTTTGCGACGAGACAACAAACGATGGACACAATGACAAATATTAATACAATAATAAATAAAAAATATAATGAATAAACTAATCAGCTTTTACACATGTTACACATATGTCGGTTTATGGATTTCCAAATGTTTAGATTTTATCGGCACTGAAGAGACATAAGCTGTCGAAATGTGCATGTGCAGAAATAAAATTCATAGTAACTTCGCTATTTTGTTATTTATTACCACTGGGCCGATGCGACTTCTAGTGGACTGTTAACTCAGTAGCCAGTACTTCTGTGCTGGCCCGAAAACCGATCATATTGAAAATTTGCTATATATTAATTTAAAAAAATTGTTAAAGCCCAAGGAGTATCTCCTTCATGCATAGGTTTGTCCTTAAATGAGTTTAGCTTCCCTTTTTAGATCCTATTATTTGTTCTCTATCAGCTTTTACACATATATCGGTTTATGGATTTCCAAATGTTTTGATTTTATCTGCACTGAAGATACATAACTTGTCAACATGCGCAAATACAGAAATTAAATTCACAATAACTTCGGTATTTTGTTACACAACCAATTAAAACATAAAACGATGAAGTAAACAAAACAAATGAACAAAGCAATTAACAACGCCCAATAGAAACCAATATGAAACAGTAACATCATAACATAAACTATTACAACCATGACACATAATAGACTAAATGTCTTCAACACAATACAGAATAATAAAACCATTACCATAATTATATCAGAGATTAACAGCAATAACACAAACAACTCTGACAATAAATCACTGACATACATACAATGGAGACTGATATAAATATATACTTATTGACACAGACACAAGCGATTCTACAGGAGTCTAGGATGTGTTTTATTTCGCTGAACTTTTTATGCCCCGCCACGAAGTGGAATGGGCATATAAATTTACCCTTGTCCGTACTTACGTACGTCCGTACGTACCTCCGTCCGTCTTGATGTTACGTTTTGTGTTTAGGTCCATATATTGGCATCCATGCACCTTGATTAGAACTACGAGTTTCACCAACAATTAGGGATCAATGACCTACATTTTACGCTTGAGTGACTTTTGTTAAATTTTGCGTTAAAGTCCATTTCTTAAGACTACACATTATACCAATATGTTGTTTCATCAAAATAATTGCTTTGATGAGTACTACCCAATACATTGACAGTTAGGTAGCTTCGACCTATATTTTACGCTGAGTGACTTTTGTTAATTTTTGCGTTAAAGTCCATTTCTCAAAAACTACACATTATACCAGTATGATGTTTCTTCAAATTATTTGCCTTGATGAGTACTACCCAAAACATTGACAGTTAGGTGGTTTTGACCTATATTATATGCTTGAGTGACTTTTGTAAAATTTTGCATTTAAGTCCATTTCTCAACAACTACGTACTGTACCAACGTGATGTTTCAATCCAATTAATTACCTTGTAAGTACTACCTAAAACATTGCCAGTTAATTGGCTATGACCTATATGTTATGCTTGAGTGACTTTTGTAAAATTTTGTGTTGTAAGTCCATTTCTGATCAACTACACATTATACCAGAATGATGTTTCATCAAATTGATGGCCTTGATGAGTACTACCCAAATCATTGATAATTAGGAGGCTTTGACCTATATTTTATGCTTGGGTGACTTTTGTTCAATTTTGCATTTAAGTCAGTTTCTAATCAACCTTAAATGCTATCTCAATGTTGATGCATCAAAATAAATCAACTTGATGGGTACTATCTAAATCCAGGTCAATTAAGTGTCTTTGACCTACATTTTAGGCTTGAGTGACATTTTGGTAAATTTCGTGTTTTACATACTTTTCTCAACAACTACACAAGATATCATTATGATGTTTCATGAAATTTCTCATCTTTGTTAGAACTATCCAGTGTTTGACAATTTGTTGACTATGACCTCTATTTTATGCTCGAATGATTTTGTTTAATTTTTGTATTAGGCCCATTTCAAACAGCTAGATGTTTAATTGGTGAATACTACATAATTCATTGACAATTTTATAACCTGACCAATTTTAAATGTTAAAAAGACTTTAGTTTGGTATTTCTGTTACTTTCTATTATTCAACAAAAGTTTATTGAACAATCATCTGTAATGGTACTTCCTGGTGATTCAGTGACCGGGAGCTAATTTTTATGCCTTATTGACTTCAGTTATCTATTGTGATAAATTTCTCGGTGGTGCATCCGTTTCTTATAGACACATTATCTAGTTTTGTTAAGGGGCCGACTCCGAATTTACTCCACATCCGTTCATTGTTCAAAAACGTAGCAGAAAACCATGAAAAAAATTACAAAAGCAAGATTGAAATAATTATTTAGTTCAGCAGATCTCCATTTCAACAACCTACGCCGCTTCCGTGCAGGTATTATGAAGCCACATTCAATGAATTGGATGTGGCTTACTTCAAACTGTATTTTCTACTATAATAGTGTTACAATTTTTGGTACAGTTATAAATGATCCTCTCTAAACCATGTGAAAAAATTTGGGTAATATTTTTTCGTCCTTCTATTTCCCCTCAATGTAACATTTTGCCATAGACAGAATGGCTATTGAACTCGAAGTTAAAGAGACCACTAATACACCACCATCAGTATCCTACTCGGACTTTCGCCTAAATATTGGCAATTCTGGACGTCTGACAACAGATCTTTACGACAGGCGGGTAGATTTCGACTTCCAAATAGAGAATATCCCGTTTATGAACAGTAATATTCCCACATCATCGGCATATGGAGTCTCAATATTTTATCAAAATTGAAAAAAAATTTAATGACACAACAGTTCCTATTTTTAACGATCTGAGATTTCCAGTCTTGCCCCCCCCCCCCCCCCCCCCCCCCCCNCCCCCCCCCTCCCCCAACCTGTTACAAGACACAAATAACCAAGCAACATATTCTCGCTTAGGAGCGTCGGGCGTCAAGTATGGCTTGGTGATGAATAAATCGTAGTTTGTGATTACAAAAGTGAGAAAACGAATCAAACACCATTTGGAAATCTTAGACACCCGCGGGTAAGATTTCAATGGTTCTCTGACTCTGCAAACCTCGTCAGAGAAATATTGAAATCTTACCTTTGTGTGTCTGAGATTTCTTGACCTTGCCTTTTCACAGGTGTTAGATTCATGCTGACATCAGAAAAAAAATCAAAGAATTCAAGTTTATGCAAAATGTCCAGTCTAAATAATTGCAACGATACCCAACGATGGATACAAAAAAAGATTAAATTAGGCAACAAAAGATAGACGCATTGACAAATATTAATACAAAAATAGATAAAAAATAAAATGAATAAACACAACCAAATGTTACATAAAACAATGAAGTAAACATGACATATCAACAAAGCAATTTCTTAAGCCCAACAGATACCATTATGAAACAGTATCATTATAACAAAAACTATAACAACCATGTCACACAATAGACAAAATGTCTTAAACACAATACAGAATAACAAAAACATTACCATAATTATATCAGAGACTAACAGCAATAACACAAACAACTCTTACTATAAATCACTGACATACATACAATTAACAACGAAGACTGATATAAACAATTACTTATTGACACAGACACAAGCGATGCAATACAACAACAAATGATAAAAGGGTCCCCTATAGCCCTTTTCAGAAAGAGTCTTTTCCAGGATTGGAACTCTCCCATTAAATGGAGGTACAAAACACTCTTCGCTTCCGGTTATCACTTGTATCGTTGGCTAACAATATACAACTAAAACCCTGAATACATTTTAATTATAAAAAATAGTGCAGTGTCACAGTACACAATGATCTAGTAATCTAAATATTAACAGTGTTATGAACTGTGTTCAGGATGAACAACACTTGCCGTGTTGGGTTGATAACGGAACATCTTTCATTGTATATAGATGCCGAAACCGAAGAGAAGACCAAAATGAATTTATTTAAACATATTTATGAGCTTCACAAAATGATTATTTTTAATCTTTTTAAACGTAAATTACATTTTACATTATTTTAAGATATAATTCGTTCTTGGTAACATTGGCCGCTCCCTCAAATCTAACACTATTTTGTTCAGGGCCCTATATGAATGAGGGTGTTAGCAGGTATTTAACAAAATCCACCTGAGGGGACCCCCCTGTCTGTATATATGAACTAGGGATGTCAACAAGTACTCGAGTACTCGAGTATCGCTCGGAAGGTACGAATACCGAGTATCAAATTCGTATTCGAATACTCGGAATAATAACTACCGTTATCTTTGTTAACTTGACTGCCTCTGTATTTCAAAGCATTACGTTTAAAATCATAATAAACTTGTTACTGCCCCATAGATAGACACAATAAAAATACAGATAATCTCCAAATATAATGAACATGCATCTTAAGAAACGCACCATGAACGTGTGGTTCTGTGTTACTTCAAATTCAAATGCAAATATCTCACCAAATACTTTAGAACATGTTGACATTTTTACACGTTATTTCTGTAAAGTAAGTGAGAACCGAACCGTCAATCAAAAAGCGAACAATCCAAGGACAATGGCAACACCAGAAACAAAAAAGGGGAAAAAACAGAGACACAACATGGGTACGGCACAGAAAAGAAAAATGAAGACACACGCACACAAAGATGAACAACACAGACCCAATAAAAAACCATGGGTGAGATCAGTTGCACCGGTAGAGTAAGCATCTCCTGCTTCTTATAAGACACCCGCCGTGTTGAACATGTCAAATCCGGTAGTAATGTCAACCGAGAAATTCTGTAACAACCGAGACAAAATTCAGATTTTCTTCTAATTTACAATTTCATTTTCTAAAACACACTTTTTCACCATAAAATGAAAAAAATATAATGAAAAACAATGAAAACTGTCTTCTTTGTCATAAAAAGTGTAAGAAGTGGACAGAAATTACTTTTTGTGGCTGTAAATAAGACAAATTCTGAACATGTTCATTCTTAGCTAACTTTTGTTTTCTTAAAGGAAAATTGATATTCTTGTTGCTTTAGAATGAAATTTCATTTGACAAAAATTAACGTACTTGATATTTACATTTGAAATTAAAATAAGGGATACGATGAATCGATTTAAATTCAATGTTTAGGTAGCCGAGCAATACGATTGTGACCAATACAGACGCATTTGGGACTCAATAATGTGATCGAATAAATCGGCCGTTTGGTTACATTTCTAATAAGTGATAAGCAGAAAAATGTACACTTTATATAAAAATTTGTGATCAAAGTAATTATTTTGACTGAAAATTGATTTGATTTCACCAGTGTCCGCCCCAGACATTGTGTTGATTTAATGTTTATAAATAACGAAATACCGAAGTTACTGTTAATTCATTTTCTGCAAATGCACATTTCGACAACTTATGTCTCATCAGTGCAGATCAAATCAAAATATTTGAAGTCCATTAATCGAAAAACATGTTAAAGCTGATTGAGAACAAATAACCAAAAGGATCTAAATAGAAAAGCCAAAATTCAGCTAAGGACAGAGCTATGCATGAGGGAGATACTCCTTAGTTTTTAACAAACTTTTGTAAAATTTAGATATTGCAAGTTTCAATACAATCGTTTATATAATGTTATTTAATGTTTATTTGTTGTAATTGATTATATATGCTCTTAATGGGCCCTTTGATTAGGTTGATAAAATATTCTTAATTCTTAAAACCGTTACTTATGATTTAAACAATTATCAGACAAGCGTGTTACTAAACAAAAACAAGGTGTTTAAGACAACATAAAATATAATTTCGCTTTGATTACAAATTATTGAATTAATCTTTGATTCGCTGTAATGGTGCTCTATTTGTGGCACGTTAGCAATATTGTAGCTATATTTCATTGGAGTGATCATTTCTTCTTAAAAATCCTGAAGTCTAGTAATTTTCGTTATAAAAGATTACCGAGTACTCGAGTATACTCGAATATTGTATCTGAGTACTCGAGTGGCATATTTCGCATATTTTGACATCCCTAATATGAACACAATAGCACAATAGTACAGAGTAACATTCGATCGTATGTCGTAGACAAAGTTTTTTTCCTTTTTAAAGACTGTGCTAAAATATTAAAATGTGCACATTGTCGAAGTTCCCATTAGGTCGATAACGTCACTATTATATTTATTTGATCCGCAATGATAAGACATAAGTTGTGGAAATGACTTCATGAATTTCATGAATTTATTATTTTTTTTTTATTTATTTTTTTTAAATTTAATTTTTATTTATTTATTTATTATTTTTTAAGCGGATTCAAAAGATAGTGGAATTCACAATAAACGGGGCATTTTTTTCCATTCGTAAATTATGTCCGAAAAAAACAAAACTCAAGTGTTTTAAGAATTCCTGATAGAAAGAAAATAAAATAAAAATGTCTTTAGTAACGCCATTATCAGCCAAGCACATATAGCTTTGTTAAACTCACAGGTTTTACAAATTTACGTTTTTAATAATAGGTTTTTTGTCAAACACCGATCTGGTATAGTCCAACAACTAAAGAAATACACCTAGTCATTACAAAGCAATGCAATGAACAGCCCTATTTTTAAGGTTTGTATTTTGTTATAAATTAACAAGACATATTAAAGGTTGGTTTGATATTAAATTTATTTAATATCTGTTTCCTTTAATATTAGGTGTTTCAACAAATTGTAAATTAATCGGTATAGCCTTTCATTAGCCTCAACATTTAACATACTATGCATGTTTTTTTGTTAACGGCGTCATGTAAAGGTCTCACAATTACTGTCTGTCTTGCATGAGAAACAGGAACTTATATCGTCGGCGCCCTGTTTCTCGCTCCTTTTTTAGCTGATAATAACTATTGCATGTTAATTTTCAACGGTTTATCTTTTAATGAATTACTAGTATGAAACCTTTATATCGGTATGCTCCGCTTTCTGGCACTCAAAAAAAGATCCTGACAGCATGTTTGATGTACACGTTTAACATATTTTATGCACATTTTATGAATAGAATACACGAAACAATAAGTAATTAAATAACGTAAATTGTTGTGTGTGTGATTAACAATGAAAGAATTTGGAGTAAATGTACATGAGACAAAGTCTCTATAAATACATGGTAAAACCAAGAAATTGCACAACGCTGTTGTTGTTGTTCTTTATCTTGAAGTCACCATTAAGCATTCAACAATTACCTTGCTCATACCTCATAACGAGTCCAAAGCACAGGTTTGAGCGAAATTCATTACTATTGCTGCGGTCAAGCAAGTGGCAAAACTTTCAGTTTACCGAAGTTAAGATTTACACCCCAAGCTCTATACCTTTCATTGACTAGCTGTCGTGCAAAGACAACAATGTATACATTTGTCAGGTTTTCATGTCTGATATATCTACAATGAAGACATTTGACAACGATGAATCTAACACATTGTGTAAGCTTGGGGTGGTAATCTTGACTTCATTACAATAAAAGTTTTGCCACTTCCTTGACCGCAGCAATAATTATCTAAAAATCATTCATGTGTTATTTTGCCAATAGATGCAAAATCATCAACAAACAGAAAATTAATTGGCAACGCTCTCTTACAATATTTGTCTTCCGTTGCTCGACAAAATCACTAGTATACAGTTATTTCATGCCCTTGAAGGAAACTATAACTATTGTCCCGAGGTGATGGAAATGACTTGCGAACTGTTGCCTGAGGCCGAAGGCAACAGTTCGCAAGTCATTTCCACCATCGAGGAATAATAGTTATGCTGTTTCCTGAAACGGGGCATAAAATAACTGTTTTATTAACTTATATAAACAATAAAAGATATTATATAAACAAATATAAAAAGTCTTGCCTTTAAAAAGGGTACACGACTAAAAGTTGAATGACGTCGCACTGCGCAATTATTTTACAGTTCGCCCTGAAATCGGTAAACAGTTAACTGTTCCACCCGACGTTAAAATTTTCATAAAATAGTTTAAAATGCTGCATAGGAATAAATGTAACTATAAGTTAATAATGACAGATACAACATACAGACAAACACAGAGCGCTCATCAAGTCGATTGTAAGGAATGCTTAGCATTATAAATAGTGAGAGATTTAAACGCCTGAAATTTTGGCGGGAAACCGAACTTCTCTAGACTTTTCATTCACTTTGCATTAAGGTAATCAACTTTTGAAATGAGATGAAGGCATATCAAGAATTTCATCACATTTTGTCAGAAGTCTATTGAAGATGTATACTATCATATTTTGAAAAGAAAATCGGAGGTCAGTGTGCAAAATTTTGTAATGCATAATAGTGTATAAAACAAGAGAATTTCGAAAGTCAGAGACAGCTTCAGAAACCAGAGGAGTGACCATCCTTAATTTCATACTTAACAATGAAAGGATATGGAGTAAATGCAAAAAATAGAAAATCTCTACAAATACATGGTAAAACTAAGTAATGAAAAAAAAAACCGTTCATCTGTACCATTGATCTATAAGGAACATTCTTTTGTTACATCCAAAAATTCTTTAAGAAGTTCTGAGCACAATTTCCGATCCAGGTCACTGGATATCGTTTCATCATGTGTTTCTATGGTCAAGATAATTTTGGGCCTGTCGATGTCTACATCATATGAAATTTGTCTGAACTTTGAATTATTACCTGCAACATGAACGACAAATGTGTGTTTGAAACACGGATTTACGTTCTCTGTGTGTATATGATCCTTTTATTGTCATGTATTCTTGAATTATGATTTTTGATTGTTGTTTCGATATTCATTTTGAAATTTATTAACCTATTATAAAAGAAAATCTATGACTGCTCCTGATATTCTACCATGCAATTCCTGTTTACATAAAATATACAAAAAATCGGGGACTATTATGTATGTTGTTCTAACTGATCCAAGTAAAAATCTCTGGGATTTGTATAAGTTATGGAAACTGGTTTGGAACATAGTATTATTGTAGAAGGTAGTTATTCTTCATATCGGTTCATAACATTCTCTAATTTATTATGCTACGATATGCTTAGCAGTAATTAATACTGTTTTTTATTAGTTTTTCGATTTAAGTATATTTCTGTTAAGTAAACAAAAAGACCTTCATCGAAAGCCAATATCAGCTAAGGTCCAGAAGTTTATATTAAGTAGATTCTTCAATATTGTAATATTCCTAGATATATGGTTTTGGGGTCAGAACTATTATGCTATCCAAGACTTAGAGTCCATCAGCAGAGGCATCAAGAAAGTGGTAGTGAAACAGTTAAATGCATTCAAAATGCATGGGTGTTCTACGGAACACATGTGTCGCCTGCACTATATATATTTAAGGATTCTTGTGTTCAAAATAGAATTACAAAGTCCAAGTTGCACATCTAAATTATATACTGTAGCATGCAGAAAAATACAGGGCCATTTGTTAGGAGTTGGGGATAATGGAGGCATATCCTTAGACTCCAATACACTAAAATGACAAAGTCGAAAAACAGCCTAAAATCTGAAAAAAAACAAAATTAAAGAAAAACAAAATGCATGGTGCACATCTTCAATATATACTGAAGCATTCCTACTAGTTTGGTGGAAAAGTGACAAGCGGTTTAGGAGGAGTTGCGGATAATGGAGATGTACCATCAAGACTCCAGTAAGCTAAAATGGCAAAGTAAAAAAAACAGCGTAAAATCCGTAAAAAAACAAAATTAAAGAAAAACAAAATGCATTAGACACATCTTCAACATATACTGAAGCATTCCTACAAGTTTGGTTGAAAAGTGCCAAGCCGTTTAGAAGGAGTTGCGGATAATGGAGGCATATCATTAGACTCCAATAAACTAAAATGATTAAGTCCAACAACAGCCTAAAGTCTGGAAAAAAAAACAAAATTAAAGAAAAAAAAATGCATGCTCCACATCTTCAACATAAACTGAAGCATTCCTGCAAGTTTGGTTGAAAAGTCCCAAGCGGTTTAGGAGGAGATGCGGAAAATGCTTAATTCTTTTTAGCCATACAGACGGACACAAGACGACGGATAGTGATCCCTATGTGTCGATCCTGCACTTGATGCAGGCGACACAAAAAAAGGATTAACAAACCATTAGCGCTCACTTCTACTAGAAAGTGACAATTTACGATTGTATACGATTTTGACAGTGATCATCCATGAATGATTTCAAAGTTTCATAGTAAAAAATCCTAAATTCTTTATTTGTTTTGGTTCAACCATGTCGTATACTGCCATCAAATTTTGCTCTTTTAAAGTTCAAGATACAAGCATTGGTGAAAAGAAAATTTTTCAAAATAGTCTATTGCAAAACTATGCTGATCAATATTGGCAATATTGATACTACATTTTGCATGCTTTACATTTTTTTTAATGAAAACATCCAAAAGCATACTGATCTAAATTTAATTTGTAACTGAAGTCGTTTCCCACTGCAAAAAACATTATCAACCCGTTTACCACTGAAAAGATGTATACTGACCTTGTGTAATCTTCAAGATAAAAATAATATGTTGCTTCCATTGGGTCAAGGTTAAACTATGCACTGCACACACCATTGTAATTGCATAGGCCAAAATACAATGTATACAAGTAAAGGGTAATTTTTATGATGAAAAGTTCAAAGAGACTTAACCGTTTAGTAAAAAAAATCTTGAATATGTTTTCCTTAAATCAAATGTAATTTCAATCTCTATTGGTTGGCATTTTCCCCAATTTCAATGTTAAACATGTTCCGTCAGGACAGTCATCTTAGTTCTGACCTAAACCTTCGGGTTGACACAACTTTTAAAGAACGATTATAACCAATATGGTTTAAGTCGGAAACATTGGTTTCAAAAAGAAAAACAAACAATCAAAACAAAAATAGAAAATTACAGACTAAAGGTAACAGATTTTGAGTCAATTTGGATTATTTCCTCTTCCTATCAATTTCTAGACACAATCGAAATTTGACGCCCCGGTTGTCCACTCCGCCGTTATTTCTATCTTACTTGATATTTAAATACATTATCTTGTCCTCGTTCTGATATAGCTGAAGTATTACTCAACGTTATCAACAAACGAAATAATATACATGTACAACGATAATAATCATGTTAGGGTAATGTAAAACTTGTAATATCAAACTTGCATTATTTATTGATATATAATAATTGATTAACCATACCTTTTCTTCTTTCACGTGTGTCCATATCATGAAACAAATCTTTATTTTTATGAAGGATAACCAGCTTGATAACTCGTAGATAAGAACTCGTGTCTTCGTTTATTACTTTTTTCACCACATCAAACTGTTGCTTACATTTCAGTGAATCTGGCAGCAAAAAGAAAGTAACGAACTGGTGTCAGTACTTTCTTATTGAACGAACCTCACATTCCAAATTTATGTGATCTTTTTATTCCATCTCCCTCATGCACATCTCTGTCCTTTGCTGATTTTGGCTTTACATTTAGATCATATTGGTTATTTGTTCTCTATCAGTTTTTGAACATCTTTGAGTTTATGGTCTTCCAAACATTTAGATTTTATTTGCACTGCAGAGACATAAGTTGTCGAAATGCGCATATGCAGAAAATAAATTCACTTTAACTTCGATATTTAGTTATTTATAAATAATTCAACAAAAGCACCAACTTTTTTTATCCTGACCATTTGAAACCCATTTACCCACAAGACTTACTATCTGTTACTTAAGGATACTTTCTTTTTATGTCCAAGATCGTCAGATACAGTCTAGATGCCACACATAATGTTGAAAAGGTCATTCCAATAAAAAATATATTTTTCAGTGTACAGGAAAGAAAGACAGAGTCTAACACTAATGAAAGATGGGGAAATTTCAGATAAGATTTTTGTATTCCACTGACGTGGCTTCCCGATTCAGAGAACAAATAGGACTTTTTCATCCTCCAGGCTGCAAGTGTCTTCCAACGTTATATGAAAAAGTAAGGAAATTGGGTAAATGTCAAGGAGACAGCATCCCATATCCAGATTAAAACGACCAAAAACAAAGCATGTAGGGGTCACTGTACGGTCTTCAACACAGTGAGGAACCTCACACCATATAGCAAGCCTTAAATGGCCCCAAAAAGGGTAAAAATATGAACAAATCAGTGGAAACAAACCACATCCAAGAACCCGAATGTCAAGAAATTTAAAATTTATAAGAAGACAAGGACAAGCCAATGACCAACATATTCCTGACTTAGGACAGGCGCAAAAATTGCGGTGGGGTTAAACTCGTTTTCTTGGATCCAAACCCTCCCCTTATTTGTGATGAATGGCTAAAAAATAAATACACAAAAAGACTCGCAGTAAAAATCAAACTAGAAAAAATCCCAACTTATCAAGACGAGAACCCTTACAATGAAGTACATAAAACATGAAAACAATCCACACGGGTACTTTGCGGACAAATGCTCGCAGTTACAGACAGCTAGCTAAGGACATAATTTCCGTTGACTATGATATCAAGCCTTCTTATATATGAACTGCAATTGACATACTTCTTAATAGATTTCGTATAACAACATCATCAATTATGAAAGACGAACGTGGTATTGTGCAATGCCAATTACTGCCAATATGAAAAATTGTTTAAATTTAGTTATGGTGTAAAGCATTTAGGAGCTGATCAATATTTTTGCCAACAAAAACCAGAAGAAAAGATTTAACAACAATGATGTATTTATATCCTTTATGAATAAGTTTGTTCAACGAGTTTGGAAGGACAATTTTTGAATTTATGCGCTTTGTAAATGATATTTCCATTAAGGTTTGAATGTGAAATGCCCTAGAGCCCTGCATGTAGAACCAAATTTACTTAATAAGTCAATGTATCTATAATAACATTTAGAGAATGTTTCTATCAATTTGTGATATCTAAACCCTTGATGCAGAAGTTTTTCTGTGGTCGTTAAAGTCAGAAACATCACTACATACTCGTGCATATCGAACAAGTTGTGAAATGTATACCCCGTAAGACGGGGGCCTTACGGAACATCGCCGTCGAGATGGGGAAAATTTACTATAGGGAAGGAGAGATCACCCATTTTATTATAGATAGATCACCCATTTTATTATTAACTTTTGTGTTAAACTTTCCTTGATTTATTGATATATCAAGATCAAGAAAAGGAGTATGATCACTGCTGCTATTAGATTTATTTAAAGTTATAAGTTATGTTGTAATTTCATGTCTTTACATGGGTACAATATCAGTGTGTCTTGCATATATGGAAAACGAAACTTGCTAATATTTTGAGTTTAATTCCTCTTTTAATGGTAATAGGATCCTCAGATCAATCTATATAGGGTCTTTCAAAGCACAATTAAGACGTAAAATAAGTCTGTGTCTTCTTTTTTCATCGGTAGTTTACTGTCGTTGTGACGTCAAACTCCAATTGGAACGAAAAATAAAAAAAAAAACAAATTTCGATTTCTTTCGAGTTAGTTTACAAAGCAGTTGTTTTCAATTTGAATTTAATGTGTTTACCATTTTATGAATGTCAAAGTATTCCATGCAAAGAAGAACTTATCAAAAACATTTCGTAAATGAGGCTCGTTTTTTTTTAAGTTTCATTAAATTCAACCAATAAGTTTTTTCCATATCATTCTGAACAGTAGTAGAACGTAGGGCGCTGTTTTATTCTAATGGTGTTAATGTGAGGAAACTCCTTTAATCACGTGTACAGCATAACACAATTTGCTTTTTATTATGCAACGATATGAACAATCATGTAAATGTACTTTTTGTACATTTTCATTGACAAGTATTAGTTGCCCATGATGTGAGACCGAAATTGGTGTTATGCAACAATCAATCTGAGTATTGTAGAACTCATGTCTCATTATTTTACTAAAACAAAATTTATTGTAATTGCCTCGATGAGTGTCCTATGTTTGTTTGTATGTTGTGATTGTTTTCAATTAGTCCGTTAGAATGGATATATTGTTGTTCGGCAGGAAACAGTGTTATCCCCGTAAACGGGTACTAGGGGCCGTCCAGAACTTACTATGTGGTATAAGGAAACCTCATTGATGAAGGCCGCATGGTGACTTCAACAAAACGTTATCTATTACTTCGTTTTACCATGAATTTGTAGACTTTGTCTCGTGGACATTTACTCAATATTCTTTCAGTGTTTATTCAAAGAAGCGATCAAGATCTATGAAAAAGGACTTATTTTTTTTTAAATCCGGACAAATAATAGCATTTAGCGCACGTCCATTTTGTTTTATTACTTTTGTATCATATTTGACAATAAAAAGGATTCTGATTCGTTATTTCAAGACATCAATAGCTGCCATTGATACAAAAAATAAAATTGTAGTACACTATTTATTACCCGTGTCTTGCATAAGTTGAATGGCTACAGAACAAAATCTCATTTTAACTACAAATTGAAAAGCTCTAGAAAGCGCTTTTCTGAGACTTGTTTCGGTGTTCTGCGAATACACTTTAATTCGCCAGTACATACATCCTTGAGGTTCCTCTGTAACCATACTACCACTAGGTATTATTGATGCTTGGTCTGCTAATAAAAAATAATTACATTTCGTGCATATTCATTTGAATTCTGACAATTTGATAGATGAACACTAATCACGTGACATATCAATGTGAAGTTGCAATTCCCATGAAACACATTTGATCACATGTTCACGTGGCGGATGAATTTGTAAAAATAGAATCCCAATGTACATGAAGTTCTTTTCCAGCAAATACCTTGTGTTTTTTTATGTTTCGGTTTAAAATGTAACTATAAGAATTGGATGCATTATTTTGAAGTTTCATACCCCAATGAAACATCAAAGTAGTGCATTCAATTCTTAAATAAAAATAATAAACTCACACATAAACTCACACTTAGACTGCTCAGCTTGACAACATGCCAAATATTTTCAAGATGCGTTAACACATACACGTTGGTGTAAGAGTCTTTGAGAGACACGAATTCAAGACATTAAGGTGTTGATATTGAAGTAACTTGATCTCAAATGAATATTCAAATCTGCTCAGATACTTATCTATTTAGTGCTTGAATAATAAAGCAAAATATATGCATAGATATCAATCTCATGATTGAACACTTGCATTTGACTTCGAACATCACTATTTACTTTTGCATTTGCACGCGAGAATACAAATGTTTCTGATTCTATTTAGTTAGTCAAGGGCATAATTCAGAATACATTTTTTAATTAATTCTGTAATTATTTCTTTTGTAATTACAGTGGAGCCTCTCTAATCCGGCTGAGCATTGGACCTCAAAAATATGTCTGATTCCACAAGATGATGGAATACCCAGGTTAAGAAAACTAAAAAAAGCTGTCCGTGTGATTCCAAACTAATGTTGTATTTTACATGTTTTACGGGATATTGGAATTCTTACCTTGACGGAATAAACAGATTCCACGGTATTACTTTTATAGTACTGTATTTATAAAACTTTTCAAAGGAAATAAGGTTTGTACCTGTTCCATGTTGATCGTTGTCGTTGGTTTCAAGGATAATTATAAGAGCATCACAATTGTGTTGTGCTATATTTAGTTGTACTACAATCAATATTCTAATTTCTCTCTCTTTTCTTTCAAGTGCAAACGCAGACGGATCTGAAATATGTTCAAGCAACAAAGCATGATGATATATCTTACGAAAGGATACGGAGTAAATGTACATGAGAACATAATACATATGTTTACTCCAACTGCAATAATTTTAAATATTTATAATTGTATCAGGATGCTGATACACAAGTCTCCCAAACGAACTCCCAAATCAGACCTCTGAACAAGAAACTCCCTTCAACTTCATTCATTTCATAGCACTCTGATCTTTACCGCCTTTTTCCCAATTGTCATGACAATTTTCCGCATTTTGCAATTTTTGAGACTAGAAACCAACTCTCAATATTAAACAAAACCTTTCCATGAAGTTTTGTTCAATTCTGATCACTTTTAATTTTCCCGCCTTTTTGCCTTTCCATGGCAACAGTCGTCATTTTGAAATTTTTTAGACTGAAAACAAATTCCCTGTATGCTATACAACTATTGTGTAAGTTTTCATGCAATTCTGAGCAATTATGATTTTCCCGCCTTTTTGTCGTTTCCATGGCAACGGTTGTTATTTGATTTTTTTTAAACTAAAAATAAATTCCCTGTATGCTATACAACCTTTCTGTAAGTTTTCATGCAGTTCTGAGAACTTTTAATTTTCCGGCCTTTGTACCATTTCCATGGCAACGGTGCCATTTTGAAGATCCCTAGACCTTCTTGCACAACTACACATTGGTATCTATGTTCCTTTTAAGTTTTATTAAGATCTGATGAGTGGTCTCTGAAATCTGCCTCGGACAAATTGTAATACGATTTTTGTCAATTTCCCGCCATTTTATGGTTTCCATGGCAACGGTGCCATTTAGAAAATCCAAAGACCTTCTTGCACAACTAGACATTGGTATCTATGTTCCTTTTAAGTTTCATTCAGATCTGATGTGTGGTCTCCAAGATCTGCCCCGGACAAATTATCCCAAAATTTTGTCGATTTTCCCGCCTTTTTGCCGTTTCCATGGCAACGGTGCCATTTTGGAAGTTCCCAGACCTTCCTGCACAACTAGACATTGGTATCCATATTCCTGCTAAGTTTCATCAAAATTGGACGAGTGATCTCTGAGATCTGCCCCGGACAAATTTTTGTCCGGAAAGAAAAAGAAGAATAATAAAAATAACTAGATTTGCAATTGCGAGCAATAGCTGATGTCGCCCCTGGCAGCCAATTCGATGATTCCATTTTGTTCGCAGCGTCAAAATCTACCTAGAAATCAATTTTCGTTGAAATCGGACAAAGTTGAAATTTTGACGTATTTTGGCGGCCATCTTGGAAATGGCGGCCATTTTGAAAAATTTTTCGGTAACCTGACTTCTCGTTATGGTGATCTAACTTCCTGCCAAGTTTCATTTCCTTACATCAAACCGTTTTCTCAAAATAGTCCGGACAAAAATGTGTGGAAGAACAATAATAATAACTATATTTGCAATTGCAAGCAATAGCTGATGTCGCCCCTGGCAGCCAATTCGATGATTCCATCTTGTTTGCAGCGGCAAAATCTACCTAGAAATCAATTTTCGTTGAAATCCGACAACGTTGAAATTTTGACGTAAAAAAGCGGCCATCTTGGCAATGGCGGCCATTTTGAAAATTTTTTTCGTAGCCTGCACTTCTCGTTAAGGTGATCTAACTTTCTGCTAAGTTTCATTTGCCTACCTAAAACCGTCTTCCCAAAATAGTCCGGACAAAAATGTGTGGAAGAACAATAATAATAATAATAATAATAATAATAATAATAACAAAGAATAAAAAGAAGAAACAATACAATAACAATATGTCGCCACGACTACGTCTGGGGCGACATAATAATAACAAAGAATAACAAGTAATAACTGTGTTCGCAAAGCGAAACACAAAAGTCGCCCAAATCCCCATGGACCTAGAATTTCAATTTGTCACACGAATGGCAGCCTGTGCGTAAAGTTTCATCCAAACTGGAGCACTTTTGATTTTCCCGCCTTTTTTCAGTTTCCATGGCAACGGCGGCCATTTTGAAAATTCCAAGACTGGAATGCACATCTTGGGATGGGGTTCCATCTTCCTGTGAAGTTTGGTTAAGATTGGACCAATGGTCTTTGAGAACCAGGTGGGACAAGTTCATGGCGGGAGAAAAAGAGGAATAATAATAATAATAATAATAATAATAATAACAAGTGATAATTGTGTTTGGATGCAAACACAGAAGTCGCCCAAACACCCCCATATTAGAAGTCCTGCAAATTTCGACATCATCTTTCGTTAGTTTCCTGCAACTTCGAGAACTTTTATTTCCCGCCTTTTATCCGTTTCCGTGGCAACGGCCGCCATTTTAAAGATTTTTATCCTCAAAACATGTTCTCCATCGTTTACCCAATCTTTCTGTAAAATTTCACCCAATTCAGAGCACTTTTAATTTTCCCGCCCTTTCCCTGTTTCCATGGCAACGGCCGCCATTTTGAAAATTTGACCCTCAAAACATCTTCGCCATTTCTTACACAACCTTCCTGTAAAATTTTATTCAATTCTGAGCACTTTTAATTTTCCCGCCTTTTTTCCATTTCCATGGCAACGGCCGCCATTTTGAAAATTTGAGCCTCAAATAACTAAATACCGAAGTCACTGTCAATTTAAATTCTGCATATGCGCGTTTCGACAACTTATGTCTCATCAGTGCAGATAAAATCTAAACGTTTGGAAGACCATAAACTCAAAGATGTTTAAAAACTGATAGAGAACAATTAACCAATATGATCTAAATGTAAAGCCAAAATCAGCTAAGGACAGAGCTTTGCATGAGGGAGATACTCCTTAGTTTTCAACAAAATTTATAAGAATTTAGATATTGTAAGGTTCCAAAAACATGTTTGCCACTTCTTACACAACCTTCCTGTAAAATTTCATCCAATTCGGAGTACTTTAATTTCCCGCCTTTTTTTTGTTTCCATGGCAACGGCGGCAAATTTTCTGCCTTTTCCCCATTTCCATGGCAACGGCCACTTTTTTGATAAAAATTGACCATCAAAACATGTTAGCCACGTCTTACATATTCTTCCTGTAAAATTTCATTCAATTCTGAGCACTTTCAATTTTCCCGCCTTTTTCCCGTTTCCATGGCAACGGCCGCCATTTTGAAAAAAATGACTCTCAAAACATGTTCGCCACTTCTTACACAACCTTCCTGTAAAATTTCATCCAATTCGGAGCACTTTTAATTTTCCCGCCTTTTTTTGTTTCCATTGCAACGGCGGCCATTTTGAAAATTCCGACACTTGAGTGCACCTCTCGGGGTGCGGGTCTACCTTCCTATGAAGTTTGGTGAAGGTTGGGCAAACAGATTACGGCAAGAAGAAGAAGAGGAAGAATAATAATAATAATAATAATAATAATAATAATAAGAAACGGTGCAAACACAATAAGTCGCCAAACTTTGTTTGGGCGACTTAATAATAATAAGAAACGGAGCAAAAACAATAAGTCGCCAAACTTCGTTTGGGCGACTTAATAATAAGAAGAAGAAGAAGAAGAAGAAAAAGAAGAAACAGAACAATAACAATATGTCGCCCCAACTACGTCTGGGGCGACATAATAATAATAATAAGAAACAGAGTAAAAACAATAAGTCTCCACAAACTTCGTTTGGGAGACTTAATGAGCTGTATGGCCATTTCGGAAATTAATTCCTCATCAGCAGCACTAGAACCCAAACAAAGGAAATCCATAATTTCAGAAAATGTTTAAAAAGCATAAAACCAAACGAAAACGGAATAATCAGCAATATCAAAATTAATATCGCTAAGGACAAAACTACGATGGAGGGAGATAATCCTTACGTTTTAGAATTTATATTTTATATAAAGTTAGATAGTAGTAATTTAACAAAGTGTACACATGAGATATTATTTTATGTACAAGTACACCATATCTAAGAAAAATAAAGAGCATACATCTCTACCACGGGGAATTGTTTTACCAACTCCACACTGCAATAAAAGACAAACTCCTGTATTAAATATTTTACGAAAGGATACGGAGTAAATGAACATGAGAACATAACACATTTGTTTACTCCAACTGCAATAATTTTAATGAGCTGTATGGCCAGTTCGGAAATTAATTAGATTTCCTTTGCATTCACCTGTTAAATAAACAAGCTCTGTAAACTCTGCCTTAACAACACAAGGTTAAAGAAATAAATCTTGGTTTTCTTCAACTTCAAGGGCAGTACTACTTCTTCTGAACAGGGTTGATTCTGAGGAACTCGGGGACATAGAGACTGGACATAGTAAACACAGATGAATAACAACAATAAAAGCGTTGTTCAATTGCTTGTTTTTTCCAACGTATTTGTGGAGATTTTGTCTCATTGCTTTTACTCCACATCCCTTCATTGCTTATTGCATTGTACAAACCTTTTTTTTCTGGAACATTTTTTTCCTCAGATTGAGTACGGAATTATGGCCTCTGTATGTTTAAAATTTCTTGTAAAAAGCTTATTGAGTTTCCTAATGTGGCCGGTCAGAAGACATTTTCTCTTTGCATATTACAATCAATATTTTTCTTTCAATGGTTTATTTCTCGTATGCTTTATTGAATATGTAACCCATTCTCTCCCTGACATAATTGATATATTGCCACGTGTATGTAAAACAATAGTTCAAAGTGAACACATTTACAGAAAATGCTCAATTTTCCCTTAATGTGTATCTTTCAGCTCTGTTTTGTAGTATACGAAATCATACCCGGATTCGGAAAAAAAAGTATTGACAGCTTTAAATTCATATTCTTCTCTCAAGTAAAATGAATTGAAAGCCCTACGTAGCAACGTTTTTTTTAAGTTTTGTTTTGTTTGATTGTTTTATTTTTCTTTCTCCTTTTTTTTTTGTGAAGACTTTATGCAATATAAATCATCCACTGGATTCAAGGGATGTTGAATCTGATTTTTCAAACTAAATATACGTGAAAGTCTTTGCTTTTAGCATCTGACTTAAAATTTTTGAAACCTATATTTTTTCCCTGTTGGGATCCTATATGTTCATTAATATTTTATAGATAAATGTGTTACCCTCTGGTATAAAATGGACTTCGGTGTTGGTGTTCTTTCTCTCCTCAAATACCTTGAATGTCTTGAAAAGAAAAAAAAATCCTTACAGTACTTATCGCATGTTTTCCATGTTATATTTTTACGGTTTAATACAAACTTTTAATAGATGAGCATCCGCATGATTTCCATGCTTTACACTAAATATAATTATTACTTATACATTATCACATTTCGAATATTTGTTTTTCATGTTTTAAGACAATATTCGCGTGATCACATGTGCTAATTATATAATCTCGTTACTAATCACAATTTGAAGTTGCACAAAGGAAAGAGTGTCGTCTTCTACACAGCTTGAAGTTTTTTATTTTATTTTATTTATTTTTTATTATTATTATTTATTTATTTTTGTTGGCTTTATATAAGTGGGAAAGATTTTAAAATGAAAAAGAACAATTTGGCGATGCAACTTTTCAACGTAGTCAACAGTCAGTATAATAATAATATTGATGTTGTGTTTTAATTGAACTATCACCCCGGCTACTATTTTAGGGTGTTAATGTAAAACATAACATTATCATATAAATAATGAGCGACGAAAGTACAGTCGATACCAAATTGCATAATTGCATGTGATATATAACTCAGAAAATGACATTGACATTTTCACAAGAACTGATTATGGAGTGACTCGTGTGTTGACAGTCTATGCGTTTCCTAGTTTGCATGCATAGTTTATCCATCCAAGGTCAAAATTAAAATTAAGAGCAAGTCAAGCCTAGTCAAGATGAGACGAATAAATGAGAAATATGGTTCAATGTAAACAACTCAGTGGCAAATTAATAGGTCATTACAATGTTCTGGTGCAACAAACCAGGATTGTGATCATGGAAATTGCAGTGTCGCTTTGCAGTGGTTTTCCTGATATTCCTGAAAGAAACAGTAACAAATATCTAGTGTTGGTTTCCTCATTTGGAACGATGCCCTTCAATTAGCATCATTTGAGAAACGGAATTCTACTTATGAAGAAATAAGAAATTCAAAACAACTCTATAAATGTTTCAAAGGTACGAATTGTATTGTGCATACCCATTTGCCATATAATGCCTACTTCTGCATGGCACATAACTATGTGCAGTCAACATCAGTCAAATTGGCCATAATTGCTATTTTTGATGTAGGGTACCTTATATGAAACAGTGTTCGAAATTTTCGTACGGGTCTGAAAATCATACACTATACATCAACCGAAAGGTATTATATACCCACATGTTATACAATGCGCATTACTTCGAAGCGGTGGTAGCAAAAGAACTTAGTGCATATTATCCAAGTTATCTCAAAAACCGCGTTAGCACAGTATATAGTTAAGTTCAGGAAATGAATGGAGTGTTTCTGAACAACATATAGTTTAAAGTGTTTACTGATGCAACAGTTTCTTATACAACACACCCGCCACCCCACCTACCCATCTCAAAACACAACAACCTCTCCATGATTTGGTAAAGTCCTTCATGTGTTTGCGTGTATTCTTACGTGTATTCTTTCAAATGTGTAGTTTAAAGTATTTGGAATAAGTTTGTTCTTTGAATGAACCAAAAAATTGAAATTTTGTTGTTTTAACTCAGAAACATGTTAAAAAGTCCTAGCGCGAACCTCCAAGAGAGCACCCTGTCAGTTGGTTTATAACAAATGCCGTCAGAATGGCTATTTGCAGAACTAGGATTCTTTAATAGTAATATTTTTGTTTTGTTGTTTTATGTCACGAATTATTTCACTTTTATGAACATCTTTGTCTACACCTATCATACCAATGATACTTTGATTTTGCACTAAATATCAGTAATATTTGGCATGTGGATAGATCTATGGTATTCATTTTACTTTTAATTGCATTTCAAAATACAAACTATTTATTATTAGCATAAGTCTTACAAAACTTCTAATTTCTTTAAGAATTAAATAATATTTATAATTTTTAAGTTAGTAAATAGCTGCAAAAATAATCAGCAAAGAAAATAAAAATGAAAAAACAGTCATTACGTGTGATTATTAAAAAAACAGTTAATGGATGTTCTTTTTCCTAATTTTGCTAGTAATTTCAGGTATTTAGTGATTTGTTTTGTAAATACAGGCTACATTTCTACCGTAACATATACATAACGTAATTTTCAAATAACCCGATAAACTACATTCCAATCAGAAAAATGAAACAAGTATAAGCTTTTTAAAAAAAAGTTTGCCGCTTTACAGCTTACAATTTTTTTTTAAATTTAATAAAAACATTGGCTATATATACACCGATTACAATGTAGAATAGAGACTAGCGCAGAAAAAAAACTACGAAAGGAGTACGTACGATGAGAGGCATATTTGGCCCCCAGTTCTAGCTGTATTTTCAAACGCAGTATTCCTTCAAACTTTACTTGGTATATCACAGTTGTTATATTGCGTAATTCAAAACTGAAGTTAATTGGTGCAGTGACGTCATTAAATACTAATTGTGACGTCACAAATGACATGCTTCTTTCAGATTTGCGGAAAATCGACAAATTTTCGTCAATTTTTGGTAATATTTTGGCACATACAGCACAGAGCGCATGCTTGTGCCAATGAGATTTTTTGATATGTTGAAAGTATATAAAATTGCCAACTTTCCATGCAAAAATATCATTGGCACAGGCATGCCCTCTATGTTTCCTGTACTGAAATATGTAAGGATTTTGGTCATCTCAGTCCATTTTTTGTGAAAAAAGCTAATATATGTCGGATTTTGGAGTTAATTTTTTTCTACAAACAAAAAAAGACTTGGGTAAAACCTGTCGATGTTTATTACATACTGATACTGAATTGTATTTTGAGACATGATTTTATGAAATATAAGGGTTTTAATTCTAGGAGCCAAATATACCCCTTACCGTACATACTCCTTTAAACATTTGCTCGAGTTTATGAATACAATACAGACTATGTTAATCTACAAACAAAAACTTATTGATATGCGATGAATGTAAGCTATTTCACCTCTCCCATACATACTACATTGTAAAGATGACTTTTCAGATAACGCTTTTTATGATGGTAGTATGGTGGTTTATCGCTTTGAATACCTGTATAGGTCTTTCACGGCTTTTTGAGCCTTGGGGGACGCCCACTCCAATGCAATATATTTACGAACAGTTGATCTTCCCTGGTATCTACTGACTGTCGTGAGACTTCGCAGTCGAATTCCTTGGTGGGTCGATCTTTTTTGGTGTAGAAGGACTTTGAAGAACTCAAAGCCATTACTACGGTATGCGATGCCATCAGCCTGTATTTTTTGGCCCGAAAGACCAAGAACCAATCTTCACTTTGAATGGTGCAGTTGCCCAGTTTTCACCATTGTACTGGAGTACTCTGGTTGAGGTTGTCATGCGTTTTCAAGAACTCTTTTCATGATGGTACGGCATAAATAGCATATATAATTTCCATTGCTAACTACAAAAGGTAGTTTTTCAAATTAAAGCTTTCAAATTAATAAGCAATTTTTGTATATTCCTTCAAAGTTTATACGAAATATTTAAATTATACATTAAACAATTCAATATTATGAACATAAAAAATATTTTAAGTCCATACTATTTCAGAAAGTATGTAAAAATGTCAAAAACAATAATTAAAGAGCAGATAATCCTGTCTTTTTGATCATCAAGGCTAGGCTCACCGTCATAAATGCACTTCATCTCCTTTTTAATAGATACTATTTGTAAGGTGATTAAACTGTTAGGACTGAAGATTTAAAATATCAATACATCAGGAGAACTTCATCTTTCTTCAAGAAACATGAATAAATAACCATAATTAAAGTAAGTTACTATCATGTCGGAATCGCGGATCCGTTTTTGGTATTTGTTGTGAATCGTGTCGTTGAAACGTTTTTTTCAGCATGACGATTACAAACGCACACACGAGCGTCATACTAGCATAGCACCATTTACGAGTTAACCCGAAACTTTTTTTATCAATCCAAATCCAAAGTCTAAGTCTAAGTCTTTTAATATTAAATATTAGAATTTTGTTGATTCCAGTGGGTCTACGTCTTTTAATATTAAATATTAAAATTTTGTTGATTCCAGTGGGTCTAAGTCTTTTAATATTAAATATTAAAATTTTGTTGATTCCAGTGGGATTCGAACCCCTTCTGTCAAGGTTGTAAGGGTTAAAAGTCTGCCACGCTACCACTGGACCATGGTAGACATGTTATAATTTCGGTTAATAAATATACTTAAGTGTCACATAAAAAAAATTTGTAGTTCGTTCTACTTTACATCCCTTTGGTCATCCACAGAGATGGCGTAGGCAGTGTAATCTGTCTGTAATATCTGTGCATTCGAAGAACAGCTAAATCCCTCGGTGGGAAGGCAACCTCGATATTCATTTCTCTAATTCTAATCCCGTTGAGTTCCTAAGATAGACCGTTATATTTTAATTTTTAGGCCCTGCATTACCGTAAATATTCACAAATCCGAGGAGATGAACAAGTTTCCACGTTGACTGACAGCTTATATATTTTACAATGACCGAAAATTACAATAACGTGCTACAATATCCCAATGGAAAAATACGTGAAATAACACGAATAAGACAAAAGTCAAAGTGAAACATCGATAGGATCTCGGTACAGCCGGACTTAATCTTCGTCTTATTTATCGCAATCGGTGAGCCATTTATTTTTAGTCAAAAAAAGAAATGCGAATCAGACATCCATCGATTTCCCCAATGTCTTTTATGGTTATTAGGTTTTGTAACTCACACGGCAAAGGCTGGTTTTATAAATCAAGTCACCTTGGGGTACATAATCAATGAAAGGAAATGGAATAAGTGCATACAAATTCTTTTAAAGTACATGGTAAAACCAAGCAGTGGAACAAGACTTTTTTGTTGTTCTTCCTCTTGAAGTCACCATGAGGCCATCAACAATCAGCTTTGCTCATACCTCATAGTAAGTTCAAGACGGCCCCTAGCACTGGTTTGAGAGGAATTCATTGCTTGATGTTGAGAAATACCCCATCCATGCTTCGCACTCATGAATGTGGGATCGTCAACAACATGAAATAAACTGTCAATGTGTTCTTGCAACTGCTGTCATCTGTTGCCTGACAAAATACCAAAAGAAGACAACCACAATATATAAACAACCACAGGGCAATTATCGAATCAATTGCAAGAAAACTTGCCATTTAAAAAAAGTGAGCTGTAGGCATTTCAAAAAGGTGATCAGAATAACACTTTGAAATTACAAAAATAAAATGCCAAAATAAAAAAAAATGATAGTGTATCAATTTGAGAAAATCTCAGGAACAAGTACACCATAACTGGAACATATATTGAGCATTCTACTTTCCCGCGGAGACTCTTTTACGGACTCACACTGCAGGTCTTGATTAAAATTAAAAAAATAAATCATGAAATTTAACGTAAATATAGTATTCTAGGAATCAAATGTTTATTCAGCTGTTAAAAAAAACATGACAAACCAATAAGCCGACGGGACGTGAAGTTGACATGGTTGACGGGGCTAGTGGGGATCAATTAAGTTTTGCAGTAAATTGATTTTCAACAACTTTTATTTAAAAAAAAAGTGCGAAATGTATGCACTTAAAAAAACCCAGTAGGCAGAAACAAATGTACAGGGCGGCAACTATGTATTTTTACTTTGGGGGAGGAGTGTGTCAGGTGCTTACCCTTTGTAGAAAAAACTGAGTAAAGCTCAACAAACATTTTTATATGTTTCTATTTCCTTGAAATCCTTAATTAATATGTATAGTTGCTACTGTTCTGAGGAATAGCTAAGAACATTATAACCAACCAACCAACAGAGAACCTAAACGGTCAGAATAAATCTGTGAGTATAAGGTCAAAATGACATTTTATGACCCAACTTGACCACAGATAGCCATAAATGGTCATATATTATTATTCGCAACTATTTCTATAGCTATTAAATCAGTAAGAATAAGGTAAGAATGACATATTATGACCCAACCAACTAACAATATATGGTCAGAATTGTTCATCAAATCTACCATAGCTATGAAATTTGCATGCCTTAATTATACCAACCGATATAACCATTGAGGGTCATTATTTTTCTTTTCAGATTCTATCACAGCCAAGAAGTTTGAGCCATATTTGACATATTTCCAATAGCCATGATCAGGCCTGTCAACCTTCCGCTTTCTTGGGGTTTTCGAGGGAAAACCGCCATGGAGGCTCACAAAATCACATTGCCAAGTTGAAATTCCATATAAAAGACACTTGAAGACAATTAAACAACTAAGGAAGGGTTGAATGTAATGATGCATCACATTGGAACACTATAAACAACAAAAGCATGTAATTATTTCCCCTATTGCAAAGTTATCAGGAGTTTATTTGGCACACAGTAAAACCCCCATGACGATTTTCAAAAGTTTGCAGGCATGCATGATTTGTTAGTTATTATAACCAAATTTTTGGACCATTATTTGTTTGCTTGATTTTAGGTTACCGAACGGTCATCAAGCCTTTCAATTGGAGGGACTTTTGAACATGTTTCTACATGAAATGCAAACATTTCCTCTTTTTATTTGTCATTCCAAGTTGTTTTTTCTTTTAAATTTAAATATTTAAATCATACAATCCATTATCCCTCAAAATTAATAATCACGCTTCATGCTGAATCTAATTTAAGTATAAGTCCTAAAATGAATCAAAAGACTCAAAAAAGGATGCTTCGAGCTGACTCATATTGATAAAGTATCTAGAGAAATACAAAAGTTCTATTAGCCTCATAAAAAGAAATTAAGGTATTTTTTTATTTTGAAATGCTGAAATCACGACTGACAACCATGATGTACTTTCAGTTTCGCTAGAGTACAATCAGTTACGTACATAAATTAAACCTTAAAAAAATTCAGGCTGCGACCAACAGTGCTTCTTGTAATTAAGAAAATGTAATGTTTTATAAAATAGCGTGAGATGTTACATCGCAGTTTAAATAAACAGAGGTCTCCCGCACATTTCGCAAAGTCCGTCTCCCGCACATTTCGCAAAGTCCAGAACTTGCAATTCTTACGCCGGAGGTTAACATGAAAAATTCCGGAACCGGAACTTGCAATTTTCATAGACTTTAAAATCTCATGCGACATCGGTTAACAAATTATTCCAGGAGTATGCGAGTCATGTTTGACCTCTATCAATGGATTTCGATCAAAACGGTGCTATATGGTATGAGCATAGCTAATTTTTGAAGACCTCATGTTGACTTCAAAATAAAGAAAAACAATAGAAGCATTGTTTCATTGCATGGTTTTACCGGGTATTCGTAGAGTCTCATGTGTATTTACTTCATATCCTTTCGTTGCTTATTGAAGACTTAAGATTGTCTCTCTTGCAGTGCGGACTCCGTAAAAAGAATCCTCTCTTATATATTTTAGATATAGTCAATTTGTTCTTGTAGGAATTTCTTATATACTTTCATACTTTCAAATTTTGGCCGCCGTGCGCGGTCCCGGCTTATGAATAGGCCCGCAGCATCCTCTGAGCTTGGAGTATGAGTCTTCCTAAAAGAGGACCCCGAGGGAACCCCGGGATATAGAAATAGGACCTAGTATCTCCGGCTTGCGGGTGTGACCCTCCTAAACGGGGGCTGACCCCGAGGGTTCCGGGATATAGAAATAGGACCAATTCCGTGGTTGTGCGGGATTAATAAATACACAACCCATTTTTCGGATGGGATGTAAACTCAGGTCCACATGTAGGAAGAAATGTCACGCTTCCTGCACGTTAAAGAACTCTTGTAGCAAGCTTTTTGAGTGATCCGTAGGTGATCGGCTACAAGGCTAAATTCTCCGCCCTTTTCGATTTCAGCCTACTTTTCCAGTGGCAGTCAGAATTTCCCGTCCCATGGCCCTTTCCATACCCCAAAGTGATTATTTATTAACAAACTTGTTCTCGTTTTGATATAGCTAAAATATTGCTGAGTGGACGTTAAACAATATTCAATCAATCAATCAATACAAATTTTGGCATTTTTGTAATTTCTGAATGTTACTCAGACCAACGGGCGATAGTATCCACAACTCACTATTTTATCATGTTATGTTTTATTTCAATTGGCCGAATGAAAGCTCTTTGGTATTTTTGCGTTATGATTGTTTCCTATTAGTCTTTGTGTCGGGCAACGGATGACAGCGATTGCAAGACAATGAAAGAATACTTTGCAAGTTAATTTCATGATTTTTAACGATACCGAATCTATGAGTAATACGAATCAGGCATGACTCGTTATTTGACATCTAGCAATGAATTCAGCTCAAATCGGGGTAAAATCGTATTGAACATACTATGAGATATTGGTAACTTCAAGATGAAGAACAACAAGAAAAAACGTTGTTCCTTTTCTTGGTTTTGCAGTGTTTATGCTGAAGCTTTGTCACATATGAATTTACTCCATGTACTATCGTTTTTTATTAATCGTATTTTTCTGCACCTTATAGAAATCACATTGCATTCGGTGCCACAAAAATATAAACACATACAAACCGATTAACAGTACTTCATAAGTTTAAACTCTAGGCTTATTAAAAGACAATCACATCGTATGCATATGTGTTATTACTAAGAACTGTATTCAATGCAGATGAAAGTCACAATACAGATAAAAAGAGACCTCCCGATCTTTCATCGCGCCTTTTTTCGTTATGATATTCAACTGAATGTAGAAATGTAAATTTCAATTCATGCACCCCCCATGCAAATTGTGCAAATTGCTCCTGTTGCGCAATGTCATGTATTGTACTCATTAAATATGTGTGCATGTCAATTCTGTTTTGATATTTTTTGTTTGTTTGGATAAGATGACAAGCTTGTGATATTGATACAGTTCTGAGAAAATTACTTCGAATAAGTTTTGTTGCAAAAAATCTACATTTGATTACGTTCAACAAGAGCACACTGCTATTGATAAAATTAAAAGATTTCGTCATTTTTTTAAATGTCATACATCCAATTTAATTTTGTTTTTTTATATACAAATATATTTATTTTTAATTATATTCTTACACAAAATCCATGCCATGTTTAAAAGCTACAAATTGCATTTATTTCATCTGCCAATAGGGATTGCAACATTAAGACCAATTAAAAATAATAATTGATTAATTAAAATGTTCCAGATAAGTAAGCAAGATTTGCTGTGGCGTGTCTGTGAGACTGTATTATATGGTAAAAATCAGGACATGTGTGTGTGTCAGTCCTAATATTTAGTTTAAATGGACTCACAAAGCTTGCTGAAATAATTGTATTTCTATGACAGAAACAATGCAATTACCTTAAATGTCTAATGTAACGAAATCATTGTTTTGTTTAATAAAATACTGAAATCCATATTTTGGTCATGCCGAAAAGTCACTGTAAATACAAAAGACACATCAGTAGCGGAATGTCAGGTGGTACAGCAGTCTGTGCCACTCGTTTTTTTTTTTAATATTCAAATTTTATCGGCTGAAAATTTTCGTCCGCGACGAAAACTTGTAGTATCAACTTTACCAAGTTTTGATTCAATTATATGTTTAACTTGTTGCATCATTTCGTAAGTTTCAGCTTTGATCTTAATTCGCGTTTTATTGTATAAAAAGAAGCAGCCTGTCGTGGTTATTGTTGACAAAACCTCCTGAATCGACTTTATATGACTAAAATTGACATTTCCTAGAACAACCTCTGCCTCGGCCAATTGACGCAAATGATAAAGTCTTGATTTTATAAAGTCTTTGGCTTCGTGTCTATGCTTCATTTGTACAGTATACATGATCGATTCACAAATCCATTCATGCCTCTTCACCAAGACTGACCATCTGTCGTCATGGAAAAAATGGAGCATACCGGTATACTCTTCGGCTGTCATAGTGGTATATTCAATACAATACTCATCTGGGTCATTGGTCCTACCTTTTATACTTTTAATGAGATCAGAAGCTATCAGAAACACGTTTGCTCCTTTTATTGCATCAAAAGACCCAATGATCACTAGTTTCCCATGAACTTCATGTACATCAAAATTATATGACATTTTCAACTTCGACAGCTTTTGCTTGGCCTTTTCCATAAAATCCTGTTTAATTTCAAATTCCATGTTGGTAATTACAGCCTGAAAACCAAAACGAAAATAGTGAAGGAACACCTTTGACTAAAGGCAGTGTATGCTTGAGCAGGTAATGAAGATTTTGTACATGACTATATAATGAGCACAACCAAACATGCACCAAATAAGCTTTTTACTAACAGGCATTTATAAAGCATACAGAATATTGCTTTTTTGATATCTTAAGGAAATCTTAAGAGGTACACTTTGTAAGCATCAAAATATTTAGCATAAGGTTGGGAGGTCAGCATCTCAATTTTGATGACATTTGGTGAAGTTCATTTATTAAGCTTATCTCAAACCAGTTGTCATTTTAAAATTGTAGTCAGTGTTGCTATAGAACCAATTACCGCCAAATATATACGTCTGAAATACTGTTAGCCATGCAAATTTGTTTTAATCTAAAAAATATCAATATATAAAAACGAAACGAAAATGGAAAATGATTTTGATATAAACACAAAATTTATATACAGATATAAACTTTACTATAATTGAAAAGTATTGAATTTGGTTTCCTAGGTAACGAAAATCCCCTAAAATCAAATTTTTCAACAATTCTGTAAAGTCCGTCAAATAAAGGGTCCAATTTTATAAAATTGCATCTATACAACTTCATCAAACCGTTGAAACAGAGGGATTTATTCAATATATATAGAGTATCTTAAAAAAAAAGAAAAACGAAAATAACTAAAACAAAAAGTTTCACGCTG
Organism: Modiolus philippinarum; assembly: GCA_002080025.1. Classification (NCBI taxonomy): domain Eukaryota; kingdom Metazoa; phylum Mollusca; class Bivalvia; order Mytilida; family Modiolidae; genus Modiolus; species Modiolus philippinarum. The sequence continues at coordinate 207,404 of MJUU01054352.1, read as the reverse complement.
GCGGCCATGTTTTTAGTAGGATCGGAACAAAAATAACAATCACTGTTAAGGACCTTTAGTACATCATTCCTGAAAAGTATGATTGAATATGCTTCAGATGAAAATAAGATTTTCCCATAGGATCCAATGTTATATTATGTTCCATGCTGGCGGCCATTTTTTTGTCGGATCCGAACGAAATGAGCAATCTCTGTTAAGGTCCATTAGTACATCATTCCTGTAAAGTTTGGTTAAATTTGTTTCATTGGTTTCACAGGAGAAGATGAAAATAAAATGTGATATTTCCCATAGGGTCCAATGTTTAAACTAAGCTGGCGGCCATGTTTTTTATAGGATCAAAACGATATTAGCAATCTTTGTTAAAGACTCCTGTAAAGTTTTGTTGAATTTGCTTCAGTGGTTTCAGAGGAGAAGATTGAAATGTGAAAAGTTAACGGACGATGGACGGACGGATGGAGGAACGACGGGCGCCAAGTGATGGCAATAGCTCACACTGACTATTTGGGTCAGGCTAAAAAAAAAGAAAAAAACATCTTAATCAGATGAGAAATGAAGTTTTTGCATATTTGGGAAAATTGCAATTTGGCCTCTTTGACCCTTTTAGCTCAGAAATGGTAAGATATACGCAAAATCTGCTGACATAATACTGAAAGCTTACAACAAGAGGAATCCAAAGAAAAAAAACTCCCATCGAAATCCGATTAGAAATAAAAATTTTAAATATTTGTGAAAATGGCAATCTTCACCCCCTTGACCGCATACAGCTCGGAAATTGTAAGAACTACGAAAATTCCGTTGACATGCTACTGAAAGCTCAAGATAGAAGGAATCCCATCGAAATCCGATGAAAAATAAAAATTTTACGTAATCTGCACATTTGTAATTTTGGACCCGTTTAGCCCCTCATAGCTCCGAAAGCAAACAATGTTATCAAATATCTAAAAGTTAAGCGCCATATTAATTTTTCATAAGGAATCCGTTAAAAAAAATGCACAAAAATTGGACTTGGAATAAAATAATAATTTTTTTGTGATTCGCCCCTTTTGTTCTCTATTTATCTCATTAAGGAGGTTCACTCCTGATGTTGTTTAAATCAAGGATTTCTTGAAATCTATTTAAATTGATTAAGCATTGTAGACTCAATTAAGTGGTAAAAAGCAATGTATAAGTCCGTGTGCTTTTAACAGAGATAGATGACATTAAAAATTTGGCTGGAAATGAATTTCTCTGGATTTTCCCTTGATTTAACATTAGGACTATTTTTTATCTAAAGGCTAGGAAGTAAAACTTATCAGGTGTCTTAATTTTACCTATTAAAGACATTCTTGAAGTAAAAAATGGGGGTACGTGTGCAAAATTCTTTGAGTCATTGAGGAGGAGAAACCAGAGGAGTTCCGAAATCTGACAAAAATTCAAAAATGTGATGAGTGATCCACCTAAATAGTACATGCGACGTGAAATTCCATGACATACTGCTGATTGGAAATTTCCCACAGGAGGACATTGAAAGAAACACCATTAAAATCTGATGAATGATAAAAATTCTACAGCCAATTATATTAATACACCCAATTTTGCCCTTTTAGCCCCCTTTTTTAAAAGGTGAGGGCCACAAAATCCAAAACCACTCGAAGTCTTCCTTTGTGCCGAAGAACATTGTGTAAAAATTTCATAAGGATTGATCAATTGTGAAGAGTTAACGAACGACGGACGGACGGACGGACGGACGACGGACGCCAAATGATGGCACTAGTTCACACCGACCCTTTGCCAAAAGCCATCTGAACCAGATGAGAAATAGTTGTTGCATATTTTGGAAAATTGCTATTTTGTCTCTTTGACCCTTATTTCATATCTAAATTTTGCAAAATTTTGTTTAAAACTAAGGAGTATCTCCCTCATGCATACCTCTGTCCTTAGCCGAATTTGACTTTTCTATTTTGACCCTTTTGGTTATTTAATCTCTATCAGCTTCAACATGTTTTTCGGTTAATGGACTTCGAAATGTTTTGGTTTTATCTGCACTGATGAGACATAAGTTGTCGAAATGTGCATTTGCAGAAAATAAATTAACAGTTACTTCGGTATATATTTTGTTATTTATTTACCATAGCAAAGGGAGTTGTAACATTGATATTTGATGAAAATATATTTGCACAGAATACAAAATATGTCCATTCTTATTCAGAGCGTATGTTTGCACAGCAATCAGATCTGCAAGCGTTAAGTCACAATGAACTTTATGTACCTAAAATGGTCCCCAACAATCATAATGCAAGCATTTGAACCATTTCAAAATCTCACTTCAGTGATTTAAAACCATTATATGAATAAAAAAATCATGGAAAGCATACATACCTCCTTTTGATTACTAAAAAAATTATTGAATTCAAATTCCAGTTCTTTCACTTGATTTTGAAGTCTTTCCCTTTCCCTTCCTTCCCTGTGAATTATATATGTGTATTTGAAATAAAGTAGAGGTAAAAAAATTAATTAGGATACGCATTTATTGCTGAAACACTTTAGCTAGTAAGGGTGTCTTGTTTTCTGACAGGAATTTTTAATTCATACCATGAACTTTTGAGCACTATGCTATAAAAATATGCATATTAAACAATTTGGGGGTCACGGATATGTCAAAAAAAGATAGAGAGCCTTAAAGAGTTCTAACAGTTAGAATTATATTGAAATTAAGCCTATAACAAAATTCAAGTGGCATTTTGTTTTCCATATGCAGATTTACAATTTTTCCAGACTTTGTATTTTTTTTATTTGAAAATAGAACTACAATATGAAAACAAAACTGAATAGAATAGAAAGATAACTAAAAAAAATGTAATTTGGGAGTCTCAATATCTTTTTTTGAAAAATTACAACAAATGTGTTTAGATAAAATGCTTTTGACAAATTGAACAATGAATATCGAACAACTGCCTTATTTTTTAACAGATAGAGAACACTTGACCCATTCCATTGTATTTCAATGTAAATAAAATGCTTTTGACAAATTGAACAAAGAATATCAACTAACTGCCATATTTTTTTTTCTTCACAGATTGAGAAAATATGACCTATTCCACTGTATTTCAGTTAATATTCATCTCTCTTTGGTAAAACGTTTTGACTTTTTATTTAGCAAATATCCAATACTGTATTATTAAAACACACTTGATACTTATTGTCTTTATTATAAATTTTTGTGTGAATCATTCATTTCCCTCTTGCATATCTCTGTCCTTTGCTGATTTGGGCTTTTCTATTCAGATTACATTAGTAATTTGTTCTTTATCACATTTTTCAAATATTACGGTTTATGTATTTCCAAACGTTTTGGTTTAATCTGCACTAAAGACGCATAAGTTTTCGAAATACACATATGCAGAAAACAATTTACAGTGACTTAGGTATTTTGTGTTTATTACCACTGGGCTGATGCCTCTTCTGGTAGTTGTTGGTCCCCGAAGGTATTTACCAACCCAGTAGCCAGTACTTCGTACTGGCACGAAAACCTATTTTATTTTGAAACCTGTAATATCTAGATTTAAGAAATTTTTGTTTAAAACTAAGGATTATCTCCCTCTTGCATAGCTCTGTCCTTAGCTGAGACATTAGTTGTCGAAATGCGCATATGAAGAATGCATATTTACAAAAACTTCGATATTTTTTATTAGTCAACATTCTCATTTAACTATAGAATTTTTGCTTAGATGCACAATATGGATGCTGAGTTTTAGACATCTCAACTACCTTAAACATGGAAAGAAGCCACCATCTGCAAAGCTCATCTCGTAACAGCGATGTCTCTATTTTTTCAATATGTGTAATTGCTCAAATATATACACTCTAAATGTTTTACAAATAATAAATTTCGTGTGTCTGCATATGTTCTGCTTATGTCCCTTTCGACAACTTATGTCTCTTATAGTGCAGAGCAAATCCAAATATTTGGAAGACCATAAACTAAAACTTTGTGAAATCTGATTGAGAACAAACACCAAAAAACGATCTGAACGAAAAGCCAAAAACAAGCTTCGGACAGAAATATGCAAGAAGGAGATACTCGTTAGTCTCAAGCAAACTTTTCTAAAATTCTGATATTTCAAGTTTCCAAATAAAATCGGTTTTCGAGTTATCACCGAAGAACTGACTTCTTGATTGGCGATTACCTTCGGAGACTTCCAGTTCATGAGCTGAGTCATTGGCCTAGTGGTAATAAATGACAAAAAAAAATGAAGTTACTGTAAATTTATTTTCTGTATATGTCCAGTCCGACAGCTTATGTCGGTTTAGTGCATCATGTGCATATCAAATCAACATATTCGGAAAACCAATAACCAAAAAGATCTAAATGAAAAGCAAAAGACATTCTAAGGACAGAGCTATGGAGGGGAGAGGTACTCTTGAGTCATTCATTCGTAAAATGAAAGTCACACATAGCATCCGAAGCATGCGTTGTAGGTGTCAACCCAAAATGAAAAATGCATACCAAAGATGTTGATGTCTTCAATGTCGGTAAGCGGGACTTTGCTTACATTTTTTCTACCTAACCGAGTTGCTCATGCGAAAAATGTAGGTCGCAGACACCAGTCGAAGTATACCTTGTAGCTGTCGTCCCAAAATGCATTTTACATTGGTTGATTTTGGACATGTCAGTAAGCGGGAATATTCTACCTAACATAGTCGGCCTTGCGTTAACTGTAGGTCACAGGTGGCATCTATTGTAGCTGTCATCCCAAAATGCATCATGCATACCAAAAGAGTATATTTGGGACATGTCAGTAAGAGTAAATTGACTCTTACCATTCTACCTAACCAAGATAATTCGTAAAATGTAAAGTGAATGTCACAGACAACATCCAAGGCATGCATTGCAGCAGGTGTCTGAAACTCCATCGTGCATATCAATATGGTTGATAATGGGACATATCAACGGGAATGAACTTTAACCATTCTGACTAACCGAGTATTTAATGTGTAAAATGTAGGTCTTAGACATGCACTGCAGCTGTCTTATCGAAATGCATCAGGCATACTAATATGGTTGATGTGGAACATGCTCGTCAGCGGGAATGGTCGTAGCCCATTTCACCATCCCGATTCGCTCATGCCTAAAATAAGGGTCACAGACAGAATCGGAAGCATGCATTGCAGCATTCATCACAGAATGCATCAATCATATCAGTATGATATCGGACATGTTGGTAAGCGGGAATGGATTTTAAAGATTGTACCTAACGGAGTCGTCCATGCGCAAAATATAGGTCACAGGCAGCATTCGAAGAATACATTGCAGCTATCAACCAAAAATACATCACACCAACATGTTTGATGTGGGACATGTCAGCAAGTGGAAATTATCTGTAACGATTCGCACTTGGGCAAAATTAAGGCCACAGACAGTACCCGCAGCATGCATTGTAGCTTTCATCCCTAAAAATTGTTCAATCAAAATTGATGAAGAACATTTCATTTAGCGGGAATGGACTGTAACCATTGTATCTTACATAGTCGCTCATGCGCTAAATGTAACTTACAAACAGCATCCAAACCATGTATTGAAACTGACATCCTAAAATGAAAATTGCATATCAATATGGTTGATGTGGGACATGAGTCTTTCATGCGTAAAATGTAGCCACAGACAGCAACCAAAGCATAGGTTGCAGCTGTTAAAACAAATGTATCGTGCATACAAAATTGTTGATGTATGCATTGTCAGTAAGCAATTAACTGTAACCATTCTATTTTACCGAGTACTCCATGTGTAAAATGTAGGTCACAGACAGCATCCGAAGAATGCATTACAGCTGTCATCCAAAATGCACCATGCATACTTATTTGTTTGATGTTTGACATGTCAATAAACTTTACTTAACCTTGTCACTTGAGCGCATAATGCATGTCAAGAGACAGCATTAGAAGCATGCATTGCATCTGCCGTCTCAAAATGAATCATGCATACATTCTAATCCAGTCGCTTACATGTATGTGAAAATGTAGGTCAATGGTATTTTAGATACATATATATCACGATGAGAGCAGATCAGTGAATAGAAAACAGAAATAAATGTCGATTGGGCAACACGTTTTCAATGCCACTTGGAAAGGGCAGACAAAGGTAATGTACCGCCATAGGGGCCTGCTTTAAATTAAATTTTACAGAAGCGAGTATTATTCTGCATGGAACATGCCGTTTCTCTACACATATTTGTCTCCCTATTGTGGCATGTATGACAAACTATTCCCTTCAGTTCATTTCGATATGAAAGGGCTTTAATGTTCATGAATTCAATACTACATTGTTTGCAAGCATGAGGAATTTTGGTTGAATGGAATGCTGTTTTGTTTATTCAAGTGACAAAATGCCAATGTTTCAAAGTGGATTAAAAGCATTACTTATCTGCCGCCCTGAATATCAATGAAAATGTCACGAGTGCCGAACAACGCAGAAGGATTAAATGAGTTGCGGAACTTTTTTTCCGAAACTAGCCTAATCCACTGCGCTGGTCAACATGGGTGACATTTTTATTGATATTCAAGACAATTGAAAACCGAAACTATTAGACGCATTTTGTTTATTTCAAGTGACGTCATTGACGAGATATTGGGACGTAACTTCCTACAGCAACAAGAAGTCCTGTATTTTCACTGCTTACAAAATTACCGCTATCTAGATAATAAAATGTCTTTTTACAATTCTGCATTTGAAACCAACTATCATTTATCATGGCAGACCTTACAATTTTGTACGCATAAGAATTACAACAACACTAAGAAAAACAACCTTTCAGTATTATCAGTTCTGATCTTAGTTTCTTGTCTTAACTTTGCCTTCAGTTGATTTTTCTCTTCTGTTACTTGATCAATCATCTTGTCCATGATATTAACTGATGAAAAAAAAAAGAAAAAAAAAGGAATAATTTTTAGCAACCACACATTTAATACTAGGCATTGAACAATACTTTATGTTTGGTTTGTCTTTTTTTCTTTAGTTGTTATGCACTTTTTCACATTATTATTGTTGCTGCTTTCTCGCAGCTAGTCAACTAACCTAAGTTCCATGTTCAAGACCATATAATTTATTTAATAGGAAATTGTAATGATTTAATGCATTTGATTCTGAAATGGGTTATTCTTTTCATAAAATATCAAGGTTATAAGGCGCTGTAATCTAAACTTTGCAAAATCAAGTTTTTTTTCTATAACAATCGATACTAGTCTAGTCCTCTGTTGTCTGTTGTTATGACTGTTTGAATGAGACGTATTGCGACTATTAAAAACAAAAAAACTGATCTATGTTGCGACCAAGCAGAAGTGAAAAATGATGTATTTGTGAAGACAAAAGTAACTGATCTTTGTGGAAATAACACTAGATATTAATTTTTATCCTGTTGGCTAACGTATTAACTTTAAACTAATATGCTCTTTGGAGTTAGTGTTATGTATTATTGTCCGCGTAGTTTATGCGAACATTTCTGGGTTTTTTTTTCTTTTACTCAAACGTGTATACTTGTACAGCTTTAAGAGTCCAGAATAATTGTCAAACTCACTAGGGTAAGATGTCAAGTATTCGGACACGGCTTCTGAGGAATTTTGCCAAGGTTTTTTTCTTTTTATGCATTGCAACTGCACTCGTGATTGGTTATTTTTTCCACTACAATATGCTAGAAGCCAACCAAATTAGCCTCAAAGCAACATCGTTGACATCAATGAATTACTTTTTTCAAGTATCATCATGCATTGAACACTCTTTCGAGTTTGAGATTTTTTGTTGGCTGTAATGAAATAATAGTGGGAATAGATGCATGAACCTTGTTTTAAACCACACGGTGTACGACAAAACTCTTGCATCACAACATTTTTGGATATCTATGTTCGAGCTTAAGAAATATTACTATGTCATGCTCTAATGCATTTCCACATCAATTTTCTAATAAAGATAAATGATGACTTTAGAAATAGCAACGCATTGTACACTAGCACATTGATAATGTATTGTTAACCTTTTAGTCTATCTTATTTAAATGATCTAAATTTTTGATTTAATGCACTGAAGAGATATAAGTACGTCGGCAAACGAATACAAACGTATAAGTACATCGACAAACGAATACAAACGTATAAGTACATCGGCAAACGAATACAAACGTATAAGTACATCGACAAACGAATACAAATGTATAAGTACATCGGCAAACGAATACAAACGTATAAGTACATCGGCAAACGAATACAAACGTATAAGTACATCGTCAAACGAATAAAAACGTATAAGTACATCGGCAAACGAATACAAACGTATAAGTACATCGGCAAACGAAAACAAACGTATTAGTACATCGGCACACGAATACAAACGTATAAGTACATCGGCAAACGAATACAAACGTATAAGTACATCGGCAAACGTTGTCGAAATAACCATATGCAGAAACTAAAATGTACAATAACTTCGGTATTTTGTTATCTTATCTCTGTAATATGATTTTAATTGTACATTTAGTGACTGATATTACTTTTAATTATGACCGTTTTTACGGATAATGTAGGATACTTAGGCTTGATTAACAGCGTAACATTTTAATCACATGTCAAGCAGACTTGAAAACGTATAGAATAATATACCTTGTACAGCTACTGGAGGAGGTGGTATGACATAGTGCTGCTTCTCTAGTGTAAACAAACTGTGCACAATATCCCTCGTTGCTGCTAAAGTAACACCTTCTCCGCTATCTTCAATTACAAGAAGTTTATTCACGTATTTTGATGTCATATCAGAGAACTTTTTACTTCTACAGAACGATATACCGTCGTCAGATACGTCTACGAACCCCACAGCAACAAAATTGGAATAGAGTAGATTATAATGGCATTGGAATTTACTTTTTTCTTTGCAAAAACGCAAAGTCTTTCATCTTCAACTATCCATTCTACGTCTTTATTTTTCCTTCTCAAATTGTCATTGAAGTTCTGCGATGCTTCGGTGCATAACAGCAGCTTCAGGACTAGTGGATCGCAGTTGATTTTTTCAACTGAAACATTTCTAAGCATCTGTAAAAGTTGCTCAGCTGATTTGTTAACATCTTCTAATATCCCTTTAATACAGACTTTGTCTGTTTGTTCTTGTAGAATAAACGATACGTCATTATTCTGCAGCATCGCATCTTCGATGATGCCAAACTTTGTTAAAGCAATCATTTCCCACTTCTCATTTAAAATAATCGTTTTCATAGTTATCGTCCGATTAATTTCGGCAATTCCTTTGTCTACGCAGTCCTTCATATTTTGATGAGAAAGAATAAAAATGGTCGATTTATCCCGAAATAAGTTTAACTTTCCTTGTCTCAAATGATTTTTGAAGACGGATTCAGCTATCTTTGATGTACATTTCAGTCTTGGGATAGGACGCATAATCAAGACCTCACACGTGTTCGTCAATTGTGTTATAATTTCCATAAATTCATCTGTAAATGATTTTGATTTTATTGTTATTTCAAACAGTTGGTCCTTGATTGTTATGTTTTTAATTTGTATACTCTGTAATCCATGAAACATCTGTTGTAATTTCTCTAGTTCATTGGTTTTCAGAAACTGAACCTTCAAAGGTGACAGATATCTTGTACCGTCCAAATGTGTAACGATATCCCCGTTTGGAAGGCTTATTTTGATTTCAAATTTCTCCCATGGCTCTTTCCATGTGAATTCGTAGTCATCGCTTTGTGAAATATCTAGAAATTAGAGATGAATTTCATACTAATTACGGTATATTTTATGATGTCAACATATACGATACTAATTTTATAAAAAAAAACTGTCATGCTTCATATACACACTTCAAATAATTTTGCACGATTAACTCGACAGAATCAACAAAAGACATTTATGAGCCTTTATTTCCCTCATGAACTTAAGTTCTTTCACAATCCAGCAATTCCATTCATATAGATATTCATATAGCTAAACTTTTGAATAAAATTCAAACCTTTCGGATACCCCTTTGAAAGATACAATCTAAGAACCATTGTTGCTATGTTTGATTTTGATTATTCAGAGAAGATCTTTGAATGCTTCTGCAGTTCTGTCGAATAATAAACGGTGTGCGTACTGGTGGTCATCTTGAATGAAATGTGAACAATTCTTAAGGGGAAGCACCCAAAGACTGTTGTTACAACCTTTAGTTATAACTGACTATGTGGTTTCAGAAAGAAAAGATCACGACGGATGAAAGGACGGACACAGGTAGCAAATCGATGGCAAAGGCCTGACCTCGCTATAACCAATTTAGCTGAAACTTGGACAGCTTTCATTGAGTTGAATCTTTGCTGCTCGTTACCAACTGGTTTCTATAGTTGCTTAAGATAATTTTACCACAATTATCTAAATGCAGCTATGATTATAACATATTAATCAATAGAAATAGGGTTGTGGCAACGGTTATATGCAAAGCATATGGAGAAATCTTGTGCATTTTTGCTCATTTGCATATTTTATTGCAGAGTCAAACACAGGTGCCGGAATTCCATTGGATTTGATAGGCAAAATTGTGAAAAATAGCTATTATTGCTAAAAACTGAGTTGCAGATCAAATACGAGGTTAAACTCTGATAGGACATTTGATATGCAATCAAACGAATCGTGTCAGATTGACTTACTAGAAGATAACTTCAAAGTTCCAAAGTTTAAGTGTAAAGTCATTACAACAAAAAGATACATGGTAAGGCAACAAAACTTTGAGTTCCAAAGAAAATGCTGCTACAAACCTTAATTAGAGGTCCCCGAGGGTAATTATCAAAATTCTAACCCTTTAAAAATACTGAGGCTTCATTCCGTGTATGGCACTCGGTAGATGCCCTTGGTACTGGATTTGGCTTCCTATTTCGATATTTTTGGAAATGAGTACCCTTTTTTCTACTTTTGGATTATGGCTTTCCATTTTATTTGATTTTTAATGCTGCTGATGTGAGGTTACTCCTTGAAACACGTGTACAGCATATCGAAATTTACTATTTTATGCAACTTCGGAATTTTTTTGTATTATGTACTTTGTAAATTCGAATTTCCCACGGAAGCTAAATATGCCCCAATGTGAAGATGTATCAATTTATAAAATCATTGTTTTCTCTAAAAATTCTCGATTTACGTTTTGTTTTGACATTTAAAACGTCATAAGGAAGTGTCAAAGAGATTTTAAAAAGGAAAATAGTAACGGGTAAGACCAAATATCCGTGTTTTTAGCAAAAAAAAGCTGTTGGACGAATGGCGTTGGTTTAGAATGCTGATTAGTCACATGATTCTTTTTCTAATTTAAATGCAATGAATATGCATCTAAAATATTCATAATTTCTCCATATAGGCAAAACCGAGACCAGCTGAAGGTCGAAAATTTGCATAACAAACATACTGATACGTCTATGTCATTTGAATTTTTGCAAATGTGTGTCATTAAATGTCACCCATACAGCCTGAATGCGAAGAACGTGGGCGATTCAACACAATCGAACAATCCACAAGCTTTATATTCTGGCAAGCCCTGATATGAATGTTACAATAAACCGAATATATGATTTGTAAAAAGACAAAAACTGTTGTTTTTCAATTGAAATGGGTACAAAGGAAAATTGACATTTTATCACTGAGGCTGTGAAAATATCCTTTGTAATTAAACCAATGGTAAAGACTGACATTTGTAATCAACCAAAGAGAACCGGCAATTGATCAGCATTACTTGGGGCATGACTTGGCTTTGCTCTAATGCACACTTATGTTATGAACATCAAAGAAATATTACCGTATAGTGGATAATTTTCGCGAGGACCTAATTTTCGCTTTATTCGCGAGGTTTATGGGAGCGCGAAAATAAAAACCTGCGAAAATTAAATCAGTATATCTGGTTACATGTTCTTAAACAATTTTTATTCACCAAAATTGATGACCGCTAAAATTTAATACACCTCTTAGGAAAAAAGTTTTTTACGACCATCCAGTCCCTAAATGAGAATCGAACCGTGTTGATTTATAAACGACTCAATTTTTAATGGATGTATCCAAGTAACATTGTGATAATGTTTTCTTCTAATAGCTCAACGGCTAAGAAGTAAGATCTTAAGTCTTTTTAAAGAAGCTAAATATTTATTTATGTGTCAACCTAGCGGTCCTCTTGCCTCAAATATGAAACGAACCTGCCGGAAAGTTCTTCAAAAGTGACAATTGTGCCAATATTTGGTTCCAAATTATAAAGTAGATCATATCAAAATAACTCTAAATGAAAGCTTAAACGAAATTTCCCATTGGCGACCAAGTTGGATTAGATGCATACATACCAAGCCCATCTTTTAAAGGGGACCATAATACGACTACATCAACTAAGTTTATTTCAAATTGACAAATTACTTTCAGAGATGATCTTGAAAAGAGTTAGAAGTACAGAATAGAGCCCACTTTGTTCCCGCCTGCGCCAATTTTAGATAATTGACCATGACCAACTCTATATTCAATGGTACCATCTGAGGACAACGGTACCATCCAAGGACTATTGTCACAAAGTTTCAATACTCTTGGCACAGTAGTTTGGTTTTGATTGGTTCAACTGTAACCTACTTGTTCAATAGCCCTAGGATAGTCCGATTGAAAATAGTGTCCGGTATGTCCATATTTGGAATCTGATAGCGTCTATAGGGGAACATTGACTTTTTGAGAATACTTTCAATTATCTTCTATCAAATTACTTTACTAATAGTATTAAAACTTTGTCACAATAGTCCTTGGATGGTACCATTGAAAATAGTTTTGTTCATGGCGAATTCTAATCTAAAATGGTCGCAGACGGGAACAAAGTCTAACAAGGTGTCTGAGGAGAAGGTGTTTGAATGAATTTTCCGGTAGGTTCCAATAAGTCATATAATTCTCCTCATGTTACACCCAGATTTCAGGATAAAATTGCAAATCGAAAACGTTTTCCGCGAAGAAATGACGTTTAGGTATTATGATGTTCAAATTTTAGTTTGAAACGTCATATATTTAGGTACAAAATGCAACTTCCGGGTACAATTTATGTACCCGGAAGTTTAAAAATTGAACCAGAACTACAGACCCTATGTTCAGATATGTACCTCGCTTGCTCCCATACACGATGAGGTGCAAAAATGCCTGACATTTATCTCAGTAGTATTGTAACTAAATTTTGTTTTAATTGGCATGCTGGACAAAATTTTTAAATTGGACTATTTTATCTTAAGTTTTGGTCAAATTAACCCAGTTCTTTAAGAAAAAAAAAACATCTCATAGTGGCCAATGTAAAATGCATGTTTGCAACTTTCAGTCATCTTAATTTGAATTAAATACGGTGATGTTGAACACTATTTCGATGCGATAACCCAAGTACAAAAATAGCTTGGATTAAATTAGAATTGTGCAAACACAGTTCGGCTGATATAAGAATTGTACAAACATAGTTCGGTTTAAATTAGAATTAATGTTTCACAGAAGATCTGATAGTGTTCACTCAAGAGTTCTATGTTAATCTTTATTCCCCACTCATCCTGTATCAGATGTAGACATGCCGGGCACTACTGTATAAGAAGACTAACAAAAGGCGATTGTGACTTTTCCCCCAAATTGGCACAGAGTATATAGCGAAACAGATTTTTGAATGTGTTCCCATTGGGTGTCTTGAAAAAATGGACATGCCAGACAGTATTTTAACTAGAACAACATATACAAAAGAACTATTATCACCAAGTAAGGCTACAACTTTTAACTTAAAAAGACTTTTAAAGGGAAGATATTTGAATGAGTTCTTCTCAAGTCCTATGTAAAATTACATAAAGCATTTTTTCTGCTTGCGGTTATCCTGATTGACGGTTTGGTTTTCACTTATCTTAAACGAGAATTTGCGTGACACTAATTTTGAAAGGGACTAAGGATGGACTAATGTGACCAAGTCTGTGTTTAATTGGCTTTGTGGTTTCAAAGAAGATTCTTGCACGTGTTTCAATGGAGTCCAGTGATATTCTTTGTATCCCGCTAATGGCCATCTTGACTTGGATGTACACATTTAAGACATCGTTTTTAAAACTGACTACCCATGGATTATTGTTACAGAGCTTGGTTCCAATTGGTAGAAGAGTGTCTGAGGAGATGTTTAAATTAGTTTTTCGAAAGCTTCCAGGATTCTCGAGGAGACAATGCTTGCAAAGAAGGGGACAAGCCAGACACCATTATCAAAGGAGTGATAAATGAGTATTTTGACACTGTTTTTAATTTTCAAATTAGTTAACAAAACTATTTTTAAAGTCTTCCAGTAAAGAACAGTGTTAAGCTATTTGTCCCTGAGCGGCCATTCTGAATTAAATGCGGATATGCCTGAAAGGGAATCAATCAAAAAGTATTGTGGGTAAGTTACGATAGGCTCCATGTCGAACTATATGTCATCTTATATTGAATTCGGAGATGTAAACAATGAAAGCGTTGTTCCGTTGGTTGGTTTTACCATGTACTTGTAGAGATTTTGTCATAATGCATTTACTCTTTATCCCTTCATTGCTTATGTATTATCAATCAGAACCAAAAGTAAGTATTTTAATGTCTCCTGAATATTTTGTCAAAGTCATAGCGATAATTATTGAAAAACGAGAAGAAACATCTCATAGTGGCCGATGTAAAATGTGTTCTATATAAAAAAAAAAAAAAAAAACATTACTTTATATCAACCCAAAGTATTTCAACCATTTTCATATTTTCAGTAATTTTTTACTTATTGGTTAAGGAGACTGGTATTGAAAGTTCATGAGGAAACCCTACTTATACTCCCACTACACTACCAAGGGAGGATATAATTAAAATTACATTTCTGTTTTAGCTTCCTTTGGCATCAAAGCGAATGATTAAAACAATCATCTCCTTTGCATCTCCTGGGTAATCCATACAAATCGATTCATTGCGGAGTCATCTAGTCAGAGATTGCCTGAAAATTTAAAGCTGATGAAGCCTACTCGTTGAGTGGTGTCAATCAGATAGCGATTATAAGAATTCGAAAGATCTCCTTGAGGAGCAGTCCTAAATTAGACTCGCCCATTTTCAAAGGATACAAACTTTTTAGAACTCTTTATACAGCTCTACCAAACATTAACTGAAAAGAGTAATCTCTGGTTACATACAACAATGTTTCTGCACAAAACCAAATGGAGAACACAAATGCACATTTTTAGAAGTAGAGAAAGACAAACCATATTTTGTTAACAACCATAATGAGTCGACCAATACGTACGATGTGTATGACGTGATCAACATGTTGAAATTTTTTATCCGCATTTTTTCTGGTTTTTCAACAAAGGATCGGGTTTCCATTGGAAACTATTTGTGCATTGCTTTTAGCCGGCCTTTTCCCTTACTCGTACAAAGTCATGTTTTCACAAATGCTTGCACAAAAAAAAACGAAAAGATTTAGCCCAGTCCCTTAATTTCAGCTTCCACAACAAAGACGATGTACTTCCTCTTAGAATCCAAAATTTAAGGAATATTGAAGCCAGATCTATGCCAGTGAAATTGAAATTAATGAGACTAATGATACACGTTGTACTTAGATTTTTTTCTACCATAGTGAAGCTATCTTAGATATATGAGAAACGAGATGATTTTCATCCAAATTGTTAACTTTTCCTTTTTTTAACAGCAATAGATCTACCTCTCTAGCCTATGGATTGTAAATTTCACAGTTGTTTCGTTACTGTCGAGAATGAAGTTTATACAGTGATTTTTTGAATAGAGCAAAAACACTGTGCTAAAAGATTATAGGTTCCAATAAGTCATATTCAATTCTTACGGAGCTTATGTTTACGTTTGTCTTTTGTCTTATACGTGTTTTTCTTGTGTAGTTCCCTTGCAAATTGTTGCATGTAATTATAATTTTCAGCCATTGTAGGTGTTTCCTGTTATCCATTTTTTAATATTAAATGCCCAATATATGTTGCAATCTCAACATAGTAGACTTCACTACTAGAATAGACTTCCATTCATAACATGCCTCAAGAGTAATAATGAAGTCTTAAATATATGGCTAACTTATCCGGCATGGTAAAAGGTCTTTAGTACAAGGACTAGAAGTTAAAAAAATCAACTTTAATGGACCAGCATTCCCCATGACATATTTCTATGCAAAGTGTATAAGAGGTTATGATGCTTGTATTTTGCACTGTGATAAAAGGCAGAAGAGGTGCAGTATTTTGAAAATTGAGGTAAAACGTCAAAACTGAAAATCAAAAAACGTGAACAGCAGCTACATTTCAAAATATTTTAACTTGTCCCTTTGCATTTTTGAAATATACAGCATACTTTAGAAAACTAAAGCTCCGGGAGACTAATATTGGAGATATTTGAATGGGAAAATGGATGTTACTTTTAACTCCCTCTGTGATTCTGGAAAAATAGTTTTAGGTGTTGAATTGCACGAATAACCGACAAAAAAGATGAAATATCTAAAATGTGCTTTTAATATTAAAATGTAACGTAAATGATTTTTTGGATATTTTCAATGAAACTCATTCTTTAAAAGACTGTTTTATAACTGTTTGATAACGCCCCCCTCACATGACTAATTATTACAAATAGCAAAGGCGAAGTTGTGACAATAAAATCAGACCACGTTTTGGAAAAAAATCGTTTTGCGTCTGTCCATCAGTCCGTCCGTATGACATCTTTATAGTTACTTAAACCGCTCTTTCTCAAAGCTTCTTTAATCTGCCAAACATTCTTTATTTCTTATTTTATTTTCAGACAATGAGCTGACTAGGCAGACAAAAGGGTGCTAACTACATCTGAAACCTTCAATGGAAACTCTTAGTATAAATAGTTTCGTATCATGCATTTTTTTCTCAATGTAATTGTTAAACCATAGTCAAAATTCATTGATCAAGACAATGTCAAATCAAAATAATAACAAAATTACGTGTTTCTTTGTTTTTTCGATGTTGCCATTGTCCTTGTATTGTTCGTTTTAGACTGACGGTTCGGTTCTCACTTACTCTACGGAACAGAATTGTCAAGAGCCGAAATCCAAGGAATATTAGACAAAGCAGGTGCAAAGCCATCGAAAAAAAAATTCTCCACCGCAATGTTCCTGACCTGACACAGACAATTTGAAAAAAATAATGGCTTTAACCGGTTTTATGGTGCGCCAAACCAAACAAAGGCCTCTTCTAGTTATAAAGAATGAACCTTGTTAGAACCAACTCTAAAATTCTTTTACATGAATTTGAATTGCAGCGATATAAGCATAAAAGAGACGATTTGCGATAACACGATGAAAAAATGTTCCATTATTTCCAAATAATTCTAATGTTTGATATTTATTAAATAGTCATTACACTACGTGAACGTTTATTTTCTATTTGGGGGGGGGGGGTTGTTGTTGTTTTTTCTTTTAACTTTCGTTGTTCTTGTTTTTGTTTTTTTTTGTTGAGGTTTTTTTAATGTCGAGCGAGTCACACACCTTCGTCACCGCCACTTAAAACTACCGTAGTTATGGCTGCTATTTCTTGCTGTAGCAGGAATTTTGTAATAAAAAATACATTTTAACGAATGCGTTATAACGAAGCATCCAAGCCAAGACATTCATTTGTTACGATTTCTGGGGATAAATATGTCTTTGAATGCTAATATTTTATTAGTCCACACATTTTTGACAAAATATAGAGAATTTTGGATACAAAAAATATTGTAGCCGTTCATGATGCCCAAAGATCGATAGAGGACAGCTAATACAAAAACATATGCCATATAAATATAATCAGTTATTTACGGGATCTTTCTAAATGATGCAACCGGATCTAAACATTGAACAAATTTCTGCGATACAAGTAAAGTACGAGGGGTGAAATCATGGACAAGTGTAAGAAAATACTTGAAAAAAGGATAGTCGAATTATATCACAAGGAGTGAAATAATGGACCTGAAAATTAAATTAAAGAAATTCAGAAATTCGTAGGAATTTTTTTTTCTGTAGATTCCATGTCGGTAAACGCCAATCGACACAAAACACAAACACACAGAAGAAACAAATTAAAGGATATTTTTTTAAACTAAGGCGAAAAATTTATCAAAAGTACATGGCGTTACAGAGAAATTTAATGGGAACATATAGTTATTACTCCTGTTCAATAGCAATGCATATCAAAATATTTTCCTCGTTGGCTTTGAAATAAATAATCTGCAAGAAGTTCTTTTTAATGACATTTCGAAAAATAATCTATGGTCCATTCTTTTCAATTAGGAAACAGACGAGTCGTCCAGCTCTTTTGACAAACTGAAACAAAATGCTCTACTGTGTTATGAAATAGATAGCAAGTTTAAACTGAGACGCATTTTGAAGTAATACAAAAATGATGTGTTTTGCTGAACCCAGTACACGATATAATAATTGTAATACAAAGCTATACAGTTTCAATAAAACAAAGATGTTTAAAAAAGATACAACAGACGATGGAGTACCTTACATGGCCAGTAAATGAGTGCGAATAATAATATTACACTTGTACATAGGTGATCAATTGTGTTTCCTTTGTGATAACGCAAATTTCGGTTTGATATAAGATGAACATCAATCAGTGTTTTATCTTTATTTGAAAAATATTTTTTTATTGTTTTGATTTATTTTTTTTATTTTTTTTTTGTCTATTTTTTATGACTGTTTTATTTTTCAGTTTTCTGTCATCTGAATGATTAGTACAGGTATGTGTTCGTAAATTTAAATAATTTAAAAGTTTCTCATGCATTTTCTTTTCAAGATTTGTTCATTTGTATTTGTGATAATCATATTGAATCATATGTAACATGAACGGAAGTAGCATTGTCTATTTAATGTTCTAAATTTTTCTTACTACCTAGTGGTAACGAGTTATGCTGGTCCAGTAAACTCCTAAAACAAGCATCTTTCCAAAGCCCAGTCAATGCACTATTCGTATTACTATGTGTAGGATTTAATTAAAGTCTAAGTCTCACCTTGTAGTGGTTTCTGTACATCAGCGCTTGCACTTTCAACGAAGTCGCTATCTTGAATTGAGCCAGACATTATTTCTCCACAGTTTTAAGATAAATAATGTACTGAATCTAAAAAGACAAAAGAGATAGCATTTAATTGATTTAATAGAATATAGATGGTGTATGTTTGTTGTTGTTGTTTTTTTTTTTATTCCACTGTGTTGTCTGCCAAAGGTAATTAAAGTAGATAGAACAAAAACGAAATGAAATTTACACTGTTACATTATATATAGTCTTTAACATTGATCCCAGTTTATTTCGTAAATTTCTCAATTCGAGATAGTTAAATTTTTCACATTTTAAAGTTCAAGGTGTACCGAGTCCCTAAAAAAATTAACTGTCGAGATTTGAGAAATAATCGTATTTAACTGGAAAACAATGTTAGTGACTGTTTCTATAATTTCTACTGAATTTATTCGAGTTAAAGTGATATCCGTTGTCCCCATTCTAAAATATGCCGTTATTTTGTTGGTAGCATCGTTGCTATAAAAATGACATTGAGTGAAAATGTCATATTACCAATAAATTGAGTAATTTTAGTCATAAAAATGCAAAAACCATTTCGCTACACAATTATGCAGGTGTTAATTTCATCAACATCCGGTTGCACTATTTCTAGAAAATGGCACGAGACAATTACATTATTGACCAATCGCCATCTGAGATCAAATTAACACACATCTTAGTTATTATTTCGATAACTAATCTATTAGGAGGTGTTTAAATTTGCTAGAAATTAGAGAAATCGTTATATCTATGAATTTTACATTCAATATAATGTTTTAATTTCCAAAAATGTCACAACATTAATACTAATGTTCCGAAATATTCCAATTATTTACCGCTGTATCGATACGTATCGATACAGCGGTAAATACATCGCAAAACTTCCCTTATTTGAATAAACAATCATTTGAATTTGGATACTGCATATAGCTATTTCAACAACTTATGTCTCATCAGTGCACTTCAAAGGTTTTGATATGAACTGCACTGATGAGACATAAGTTGTTGAAATAGCTATATGCAGTATCCAAATTCAAATGGTTGTTTATTCAAATAAGGAAGTTTGCGATGTTTTAACTTTGATTGTCAATCTTACATTAGCATACTAGTTCCGCAGAGGAATGGTGTATCCGTTAATCATTTCTGGCGCCCTGTTAGCCCCTTACCTTAGACGTATATATATATATATATATATATATATATGTTTTTATTTAATTGTATCAGCCTTCTGTTGGCAGATCCGACACTCAAATTAAACAAGGTTGTTGATGTTGCTATTTTTAGACAAATATTATATATATATATATATA
>MJUU01054352.1:149947-186892 GCA_002080025.1 Modiolus philippinarum | reverse complement strand
TATATATATATATATATATATATATATATAATCAAACAAAAGACAATAATAATAATACTTGTCTTTTGTTTGATTATATTCTTCTCACAAAGTGTGTATCCTGTCGGATCCAGTACGTCGGGAATTTTGGTGTTGTTGCTTTGTTTATAGATGTTTTTATATATATATATATATATATATATATATATATGAAATCATCTTTTCAACAGAACTCCGGAACCATATACAAAAAGATGTCACGAAACTACATCGATGTGTGGGTCTCCAAGTCCTTCCTAGCCGCCAATTTTTATTTTTGGTTCCACAGTTAGCCATGTACTTGATTGATAGGGTTGCTGCTGGTGTTCCAAGACCCCATCGTTCATGATCTTATATCATTGTGATTTGAAAAATCCATACGCATTCATAATTTTCCACTGTCAAAAAGTCACACTTTTACATCAGCTATTAAAAATAAGCGGAAATGATGTACAGTTAATTCCCCCTGGGCAAATCAGATCAGTTTCCTTTCTCAAATCTTATAATAATTACATAATAAACATCTTGCCTTGAGTTGTTATTACCCCCCTTTGGGTCGTTGTCTCTTTGACACATTCCCCGTTTCCCTTCTTTTTTCTATATTGCCTTTGATGACCAACATATATTTGTACATGATCAACAGCTGTTTAAAATGTTTGGGTCTTATCGTATAATTAGTAATGTAATCAAAATTTACCTTATCATATATTTTTATATCATTTTATGATGCAATTTTTACTGTACCTCGTTATTGTTACATGTTTTGTAATTACTCTCCTCGTTGACAATATATTACCCTTTTCATCACATCACGATTTGTTGAACATAAATAAAAAAAATACCGACTTGATGATTACAAACACGGAGCTCAAGACATTACCATTCATTCATGTTTCTAAGGTCATAGGTCATACCTGTATCGTGTCCAATACACATCACCGATGAACCATTACATAGCAAATAAGATGGATTCGGTAATATTATTTTAATGGAACATATTTATGCATTGATGAAATTCATTAATAATTACAAAATGTACTACATTTTTGATTCATAGATCTATGTGGCTGAATCTACATTGATATATCTCTTATCTGTGAATTATATTGCGGATGAATTTCATATTGAGCGTAAGAAATGCGCAATGAGGTTTTGTCTTTTTGTGTGACTTATAAGTCAATCTCGTGCTGCGCGCACAGCACGTTAATTGACAAAAAATGATTAGAAAGTATTCCATTACTCAGGGGATTACCCGCTCTTGTCGTTATCGAGCACTGATTGGGAGGACCTACCATGTAGTTTAGCAATTACAGAATGGTGAATGAAAGGATATGAAATAAATGCACATGAGATAAAGTCTCTACAAATACAGAACAAGTAGAGAGAACACGGAGCATTCGATTTCAAAATTTGATATAAAAAAGAAGATTTAAGAATTAAGAATTAAGAGCTACAAAACATCTTGAAAAAGAAAGTTCAATCTGAAATTTCCCTTAGGCTCGTTGCATCATTAAACCCGGTTTAACCCAACATTTTTTTTTTAAAAAAGGCCGTTCCAAGTTGGGAATATGACGGCTTGCATAAAATGTTCTGTGTCGGGTTGTGTGTTCTGATACTGTCGTACACCTTACGCATTTTCCTCATTGGTCTCTGCCTCTAATTGCTTCGTTCTTTTGTTGTAACTTTTATTTATCTACATATATACAAAGAGAGGGGGGGTAAGAAAAAAGAAACATAAATGAAAAACGAAATATTCAATTAAGTAGTACATGCATATCTTGGTCTTTATTTATTCTTATTTAACGTTTCGTAATGTTACACAAAACGCGCATATTTGTTGATTCTGTGAATAGCAGTACGAGTTATTTATATGTAGTGTGGCTTTTAAAAAGCCGTACAATAGTTTTTCTTTCAAAAAGAAAACAATAAGCTTCTACTATATTATGTTAATTATAGTAATTACAGAAAAATATGTTTTCTGACATAAAGTCACTATAAGGTATATTTTTTATTGCATGCCTTTAGTTTTTTAAGGGAGAACGAGCCTCAGATTTCAGAAGCATTCTATATCCTCGGGTTTTATCCATTCAAACAGTGCTAAAATTTCATGCACATGGATCACATTTTCTTGGTCATAAGTCACTTTAAAATATATAAAATAGACTGTGTATAAAATTTAATCAACTTCCAATTATAATTTCATATATCTAAAGGCCTATAAACATTTTATGCAAATTGATTGAAAACTCTAGAGAGATCTGTTTCCCGCCAAAATTTTGACGTCTTAAATCTCAAAAATTCCTACATGGATTTTCAAAATTTTTTGCTCAAGTTGTTCCATTTGATGTGCTCTTCAAGACAAAAGGTCAGAATTTTTATTCTAATTACAACATTTTTGAGACTCGTACTCCCTTAATTGTCATGAGTAATAGGTATTGGTGATAATTTAATTGTCTAGTACTTGCACTGTGAATATTTTTGGGGGCCTCTTCATGGGTTTCTCGATTACCTGATTATAAAGGGGATTAATTGCTGATTGTTTGTTTACCATGTGTACCATGTGCGACAGATCGTCAGGTCCTCATATCTAATACCTTTACAAAGTTTGAAGAGAATTTGCCATATGGTTGTCAAATTAGAGCGCAACATGAAAAAAATGCCTTAAAATTGACGAATAAAGTCCCATAACTCTTGCAAGAAAAATCGAATTTCACGAAAAAGTATACAGATAGTCAGGCCATCATACCAAATTCTTCTACGAAGTTAGCCAAAGGGTTTTCAAGTTAGAGCGCGACAATTAAACGGACGGACAGACAGACAGACGGACGGACAATCGGACAATAGACGGGCGTATAACAAGTATAATATTTGTAAGTCATAATTTTGCAATCTGCAGAATTGAAATTTACTGCAGTTTTGGTTTTATATGTACTACTATATAGCTGTAAAATATTTTCA
This sequence comes from Modiolus philippinarum, assembly GCA_002080025.1. Classification (NCBI taxonomy): domain Eukaryota; kingdom Metazoa; phylum Mollusca; class Bivalvia; order Mytilida; family Modiolidae; genus Modiolus; species Modiolus philippinarum. The sequence continues at coordinate 183,916 of MJUU01054352.1, read as the reverse complement.
TTCGTAAATACATTACACAAAAATACAAAACATGGAGTATTATTCAGGAAAAGTCGGTTGAGCTCTTTGGTAAAAATTTCATGAAAATAGGACCCAAATATTGTTATAGTGGAGGCCGATTAAAAAATGAAATTCGCTGGAAACTCGCGAGTACGTATGTCCCATGACTGTAGATCGATAGCAAGTGTGAACGAAAATGATAGTCAATGATACGAACATGATTGAACTTTGTTTAATCATTCCGTTTAAATTGGTCAATCTTTTTCACAAGAAAATGTAACCTATGTATATTCAATAAAACTTGAATCTAAAAATTGCCTTCTTTCAGGGGAATGTATCCTGAAAAAAAAAATCAATTAAATCTCGTGATTAAGATTTATTCTTATTATGATATTTAAACAAAACATTAATTGTTATATTTTCAGAAGGAACTTTAAAGCCAATTTACACGGCGATACAAGTTGCATGCATCTTAAAACATGATACAAATAATACCGTGTAAACTATACATTTTCTGTGTAGCATGCGACTTTTTGAAGTTGCGTGATACACAATCTGGGAAAAGACATGTTCTATTTCCTGATACAAGCTGCATGCGTTTTTTTTTAAATTTTAACCAATTTAAACCGTATATGAAAGGTCGGAAAAGGTATGCATTGCCACATGCCACTTTTATACACCGTGTTAACCTAAATGTATCATGATACAAAAGTTACATGCTTCAAGACGCCTGCAACTTGTATCACCGTGAAGCACCAGAAACGTGAACGATATATTTACAAAAAAAAAATACCTTTCATGTAATTCGGTAGTTACGGACTTTATCATTGCTCGTTTGTTTTCAGGAATACCTAAAGTCGAAATAAGAAATCTTATAGTAAGATTATACTTCTATTTTAATATTTGAGGTATTGAGACGGAAATGACGTCACCGAAAAGTTCATCTTCGCACGCCTTTTGAATTCCAGTTCGATGAAATCATCTCTTTCCTGATGTGAGGAACAATTACTCCTGTCATTACTTCTTGTTATACTACTTCTTTTTTTTTTCGTTTGTTCACAATCTTTCTACCGACTTAATCTTGTGTAATTCTTCTCATAGCCGAATAAATTAATTATGCATGAATGATTAGTGAATTAGATCACTGAATGAATATTCTCATAATCATTTCAGTTTCTTATATTATAATTATTTTCAAGTCATTATTGCACGTTGACTAATATGATTTTAAGTTAGACAGGGATAACAATTTTATTAATGCATATCTTTTTTTTCAGATCTTCTTCTGTTCTGTTAGGAACGGTAGTGTATGAAAAAAACTACAAAATTGAACCGTACAAAGCAGTGATCAGGATCAGCTTATTTCAATTTTCAAGGACAGCAGCAGATATCCTTAATATTGACAATTCCAAGATTTTAGACAATGTCGTCCTCATTTACCGGCAAGAACTGACACTTAATAAAGCAAACAATGATCTTAAATACTGCCCATTTCTCGATCTTACTCTCATCGTTAACGCCGGTAAAATTAAAAGCAAAATTTATGATAAAAGGAGTGATTTTACTTCACTTTTAATAATTTCTTGACGACGATGTTCCTCTAGCTCCATTATATGGGGTGTATATATCTCAACTAGTACGACTCGCATGCGTCTGTTCTACTCTTGGCGACTTAAATAATGGTAACCATGCCATCTTATCAAACTTTAATAAGGTTACAGATTTCATAAATTGTCAAACATATTCATTTGAGATCTAAATATGGTGACTGACAAAGAGCTTATTACTATGAGTATTTCTCACCTTAGTTAATACGGAAATGTTGTTAAAAATGCCAAAACTGATAAAAAATCCAGAAAAACTGAGACGTTACTAATATTCTTTACGTAATAGGGGATATTGACAGGATATTCTGCATTATTCCGTTAAATTGGCTTTGGGATCCAATAGCCTGAACATTTTAGGTATGCCGGCCTCTCACTGATACTGCCGATGTCTACTTATATCCATAATCATTCTTTACCAAACCCTTCGGGAAGTTTTGAATTAGATTTTTCTTCCTTAGTGCGACAGTGTTTTACCAGCAGATTAGTCTCCTTGAGCTAGCCGGCAGTTTAGCGGCGATCACTCCTTGACCCATCTTTCCAAATTACGTTTTGTCTTATCATTTCCTTCTCAAGACTGGTCTAGGAGTTAGTAGTCTGCCTGTATTGGGTTTTATTTGTATGTTTATTATCTTATGGGGAAACGGAATAGAGAAAGGTTTAACCATACCTCTAGATCTTACTGGTGCCTGTCCAAGTCCGGCTATTCCGAGTTCTTATAGTTGTCTACGTTTCTCTTACGTCCAGTGCAGTTCCCTCGTAGATTGTGACATTATATTTTGATTTTCGGCCATTCTAAGAGTTTTATATCCTGAAATCATAAATTTTACTACAAAGATAAAGTCTTAGTATATTTCACAGCTGTATCTTTTACACAGGATATCGATCTACCGCTCCGCTCATTTTTTTGTGGTTTGCTCTTAGTTGAAAACACTGGTATAACGTATAAACCTTGTTTGCTAAATTGTCAGTTCTCCTAAATAATGAATTGGTATTTGATAAAAATGTTCGTTTTTTGTGATCAAAATGAAATTGTGCACTTGTGATATGATGATGAAAATTTTGTCGGCAAAATATGGACACAGTAATACATATCAAAATAACCAATATTTTTTATTTCACTTTTGTAGAAAATTAGTTGGTGTGTTGGAGGAAAATATATATATATATATTGTCAGTGTTTTTAAATATCAAATGTAGTCCTACTTGGCATGAAACAGGTATGTCGAAAAGTTTTTTTGTTTTTGTTTTTGTTAATGTTTTTTTTTTATGTCAGTTGGTTATGGGTCTGGAGCTGGAATGGCAGTTATCTGCTAGTAGTCTTTTGTGATTTCATGTTATGTCCGTATATTTAGTTCTTTCAGTTTCATTTTTCACAATCTTGTGCTATCAGAATTTTACTGTTGTTATTATTGTTTTTTGATTTATCACATTGGTTAGGGGGAAGGTTTTGGCCCAATAAAACTAGTTTAACAACACCGCAGCAGGTTTGCGCCTGTCCTAAGTCAGGCATTTAGTAAGCCTTTGTGTATGTTGTCTGTTTTCTACTTAGTTTACTTATGTCTATATGAGTCTAGGATGGTGTTTATTTCGCTGAACTTGAATACTGTTTATTTAGGGACCGACTCCGACCTGCCGTTGGGTATGGGGTTTTGTCATCGTTCATTGAAGATCTTATGGTGGCTTTGAATTGTTATTACTCCCCTTTGGGTCGTTGTCTCTTTGACAAATTCCCCGTTTCCCTTCTTTTTTCTATTGTAATTTATAATTATTATTACAAAATGCTTTTTTAAATACAAACGTTTAAACTTATTCTGCAATGTTCCATTGATATGTGAATAAATCTCCTATTTCGCTTTTTTATTAAATAGATTATGAGAATCTAACACCAGGGCAAGGGTCAAACAGAAATATCTCAGACACCCATGGGTAAGATTTCAAGTATTCGGGCGAAGCTTGCTGAGTCTGAGGCGCTAGAAATCTTACCCGAGGGTGTCTGAGATTTTATTGTCTGACCCTCTCACTGGTGTTTGATTATATTTCTCCCCCTCAGCATCCCAAAAAATCAAACAAATCACCGTCGAAACGCCATTGTTGACATCAGTGAATTACTTCCCTTTTCACGACATCATAAAGCATGGAGCACGCGTCCGAGTCCGGGGCTATTTCTGTGCAAAAGATTTACGCATTTATGGCGTGTTTTAGTTCACTTTTATTCGTTCGAGGACAATATGTATTCTATTTAATTGTATTAAATGATATACTTTTCGATTCATGTAGCCTAAGCCGAGCATATTGTAATTATAAGATATTGCCGGGAATAAATGCGTGTAGCTTGTCTTACACCCCCCTGTGTAAGACAGAAAAATCCTGCACCGCGAAAGCAACGGAACCCCTTGTCCGAGAGGTAGGAGAGGTAAGTTTTTGTCCTGATGTGTCTATCAATATCTAAAATCTTGCCTTGATAGATTTGGCTATAACTGAACTCTTACAGCGTAATTGATCAAATTTCAATCATTTTGGATGGATTATCTCCTTTTGGCTGATGATAAATTGATTTTATTTTGTTTTAACGAACTAAAAGTCTCCCTTTTTTTTTTCTCAATTTTTGGATAAAAGGCTGTATAGTTTACTGTATGCAACACAGAAAGCTATGTTTCACTCTCGGAGGCTTTATGAAAAAAATAATCAAATAAAGGGAGAAATATTGATATTGTTGAAAACTGAAAATTTGTATTATCTATATCATTTTAGTATAGTAAAACAACTTAAACAATAAAATATTTCCTTTAGAAAGCAACCAAACATTAGCGTACAATATTCTATTATATTGCAGTAAGGCAAATTTTGCTTCACTCTGCGAAGTTCCAAAATGTAGGCAATTAACTTTGCTAAATGTAGCTTGAAATATGGTTTTTAGTGGCATGAAAACAACATGATCTGTTTCTATAGCAACGAGTAGTATTGTTGCAGAAATATTTATTTTTTATAAGTTATCTTGTTAGAGACATGCTGTAAATAAAGCTTGAACCAAAATGATTTCTGCGGATTTTTACATTTTTGGCATGCTCCTTTTCAGTAAGAAAGACAAAAAAGTGCGTCAGTTTAATACTGGAACATAAATTTATAATATATAGATTTACAACAACTCTCACACCAATGGTCACTCTTTTTAGGATAAAAGGGACCAACTGCTTTTGTCATTTTGTATCATATGTGTGTTGCCTACAAAGTTCAACACTTTAGTAAATATCCTTAGCAGAAAACACTTCTCGATTGGTGATCGACTTGCATTCACCTTGCAGGTGTATACATTTAATGCATATGGCCATTTAGATAGATTCTTAAAGAAATCCTGATTAAAAAGAGTGACAAAATCAAATATCGACCAAAAATTGCAGAAATAGCAACATAGAAAGAAAAAATCCATAATTTATAGTTTTGGTGAAAGAGTAAACTATAGTAAGTATTCAACATTTGTATTAAGTTTTTCGAGTCGGTATGTTTACAATATTGTTTTTTTTTCGCTTGGGCATTCGATATTTATTTACAACAGCAAATACTTCGGGTCTTTTTATACGAGATTAAGCAATAACGTGCATTATTAGAATGTTCGGTAGTGTCAATCATAGATTTGACGGTCAAAATGCAGATTGTAGGCGACGGATATATTTGATCGTCAAATCAAGATTGACAGCCCAGGACATTCAAATCAAGTATTTTTATTGCGATTCTAAAGCACTTGCTATTTATTTCAGTCCAATTTAAGCTAGAAAGTTGTCATTCGTCAAAATTCCTTATTCAACGGCATCCGAATGTGCCAAATTGTCCGATCTGAAATGCTGCATGAAAATTTTATTGAAAAACAAAAAATACCCCAGTTGCATGATAACCAGTTAATTTCGTTATGCTGTACACGGAATGAAGCCTCAGTTTTTTTAGGTTTAAAAAACAGAAAATTTCTATCAAACGTAAGGTAAATTTTTCGTGTCGCACGAGCTGGCGAATTCCCTCGGGGATTTCTTGTCCACCAGAAGCGACATCGGCCCCATGGTTTCAAAATAAAAAAAAACGAGTTGCATGATAAACAGTAAATTTCGTTATGCTGTACAAGTCTTTCAAGGAATAACTTCTCATCAGCAGCTTTATGATCTATGGATAGCCATTATCCAAAAGTAGTCAAAAAAGAAGTACCCATTACAAAAAATATCGAAAAGTCCAATACCAAGGACATCCACGGAGTGCCATACACGGAATGAAGCCTCATTATTTTTAGGTTAAAAAACAGTAAATTTCGATAAAACGCAAGGTAATTTTTTTGTGTCGGACAAGTGTGACTATTGGGCTGGCGAATAACCTCGGGGACCTCTTCTCCACCAGGAGCTACATCGGCCAAATGGTTTCAAAACAAAAAAAACGAGTTGCATGACATACATTAAATTTCGTTATGCTGTACAAGTGTTTCAAGGAGTAGCCTCTCATCAGCAGCATTATAATCAAATAATATGGTTAGCCCTTATCCAAAAATAGTCAAAAAAGAAGAAATCATTACCAAAAAAATCGCAATTGGAGGCCAAGTCCAGTACCAAGTACATCCACCGAGTGCCATATACGAAATGAAGCCTCAGTATTTTTAGGGGTTAGAATTTTGATTTAAGTGAGTAGCAAACATAATACAGAGGGACATGTACCGAGTCTAAATATTATGGATTTGATACTATTTCATGTTAATCTGATGTTTCAACATAGACTGCAATCCAAAATATTATTTTCACTAAAACATAACAGTTGAAGATAATGACGTCGATATGTACTTTGACGTCATATATATATATAAAAATATTTGGGATTTTGTTCTCATGTTTCGGACTTTCTGTCAGATTTTAGGAATCCTCTGGTTTTATCCATTTAAAAGCATTATACATTTTTCCGCATAGACCCACCCCTTATTTTTTCCATAATTAATTTTATACATCCTTTATTTTAATCTCCTTTATGAACATTCTCTAAAAATTTGATTAAATCGTATTTATTTTGTTACACTCATTTGTGGTCAAATCGACTTAATGTTAAATTTCAAAAACAAGATCATCAACCTAACATTTCAAAAACAGGATTATCAACCTATGATTTTTTTTTTTCAATTAAAGTCGGTTTCACTTCCTTTAGATAATGGAAATCTCACGATTTCAGCTTTATTTTTACACTAACTTTTATCATACTTGGTATGTATATCAAGAATGATCATACATAACTGAAAAACGTTGAATTCGCTGCTTACGACATGCACAAAAGTCTGCAGTCATGTGCATTTTCACAAATTTTTTCAAACAGGTGAAAATTTCTAAGTGTTGGATTGTTCTATTTTAAGGGCGACCAAGTAACTTCATGAGATAGATGACCCGAGTTGACCTACCTAATATTAGCAAGGTGTACTCGTTCGGGGTTAACAATTGTTATCCACGGACTTTTTGTTTGTAAACACCGAATAAAAATTAGCAGTACATTAACAATTTGTTTCAAATATTTCTTTTGGGTTTGATGCATGCATATTTTAATTACACGTTTAAGCATTTTGTTAAATTATATCATTTACGGGTATGATTTTTCTGAAATCAAAAAGGGGTCCAAGCACATGGTAAAAGCCAAAGTTAGACTTGTTTATCATCTGAATTAAAGATATACCTGCCTATACCTAATTTAGAATGGTCCAGTCTAGTCGATAATTGTGCGCGGAAAATATCATCCATTTAAAAGCATGGAGCATTTTTAAAAAGTGTTTTTTTCTATCAACATGTATCGGAAATCATCAAATTAAAAGTGGTTCCAGAAGTGTATAATATTTTTACACAACCATGCAAAATCCTTTGCCGAAATATGCAATATTAAAGTCAGCAGAAGAGAATTTCCATTATCTAAAGGAAGTGAAACAGACTTTAATTTACTTCTGTTTTAATTTTCTCATTTATTTAAAATCATATTTATTTGCAAACTGAGTAGCAAACCCCTTTAATGCAGTCGAATTTTTTTTAGAGTTAAACGATAATAACTGATCCTTTCCTACACCAAGTATAGATAAAAAAAATTATAAGATACAGGATTATACTATTTTGTGGTTTTTTAACCAAATTAAATATGAACAGTGCATTTGCAGATTTTATGCAACAAATTTTAACAAAATTGAAACTACAGTTTGTTTTTAATTTTGGAAAAGCATATGACAGACGGACAGACAAAAAAGTGGCTGTCAATCAATGGTAGTGATATAAGACAGACGTGACTGCCCATCAACTACAATGACAGAATGTCATCCCCTATATATATTATTAGGTGGGCATTGTACGAAATGAGTGTCAATGACACCTTGTGACAGAATTGATGATAGGAAAGAAAGAAACATCTTCCGATCAGGCGTGAAGAAAAACGATAAAAAGGTCAGAGACATTATCGTTAGGGATGTAGTAAGGTGAGGTTTTTGCAATTTGTAAAAGTCATTCGGATTTCTCTGATGTTATCCATTATTACTATGTAAAATATTTTGCCTCATTACACCAAATTTTCTACTCATCAAAGTCTTCAGAAGCTCATTTTAAGTCAGTAAGCAAAATTCTGTTAGATTTTAGATTTTTCTTCCATGTGAAACAAATCAATATTGTGTCCATGCTATACTAGAGAGCTTTTCCCGCCATTTTTAAAAATGTGAAATATCTTGAAAACAAGGCCCATAACCTATCAATATTTTTAGCTAATTTTATTCCTTTAACAGTGTTCTTTCAATTCAGGGTATCAATTTAAAATCGTAGATTTATTTAATTTTACCTTACTACATCCTTAAGGTAGATCGACACTAATACGCGGCGCATTCGATTGGCGCATTTGCGAAACACAAGTCGGATGCGGGTTGACTTAATTTTCAAGCCGGAATATTCCTTATTTGGCCTTTACGTTGTGACGTCATAATAGACTGACATACACTTTCCCTCGAATTAGCTCCCTTTTCCCGTAAATATTGTCTATTTCGTAAACTATGTAAAATATCTCTCTTAATCAAACGGTGACATATAGATTTTTTCAGCTCAACATATAGCTGAAATGTATGCCTCTGAAATATCAAAAAAAAAATTTTTAAATCTTTCTGATATTTATTTCATATGAAAGCTAAACAATAAGCATGTTCTCACAGTTCCCTATACATTCTTTGTAAATATCCCTGAAATATACTGAATTTGGACTAATTGTCAAAGCCTGATAACAGGAAAAGATGATAGGTGACATATCATTTTCATTTTATTTTTTTAAACAATGGACTAAGACCTACAAAATATCTTAGAATAAAAAAATTCTGTCTGAAATTTTTATTAGGCTTGAACTATCTTAATTTCCCACTGGGAGTATGATATTCATATACAAACTTCCTAATTCTTTCGTTATCAATATTCAGGGCAATGTATTGGTCAACTTTATGCATCATTGTGATAATGGCTATCACAAACAAGGAAGTCACAAATACACAAATTTTACGTGATAACAAAATCAAACGTTATATTTGTCTTGTATCTAAGATTGCATTTTAATACATATTCTCTGTTATGATATGTCAATTTTAAACCGGTTTTGACCCATTAGATAATTAAGAAATAGATTATTGCAAGCGGGCTCTATGAGAATTAGAACATGGGCAGACCTTATATTTGTCAATATTTTATACCGAGCGATAGCGAGGTATAAAATGAAGACAAATATAAGGTCTGTCTATGTTCTAATTCACATAGAGCCCAATTGCAATAATCTATTTCGATTCTAATATATTTAACAAGCGTTTTGAACATTTGAAGCGGCTCTTAGAGGGCAATATTGGGTTTGACACTAGAATTGAAATATGTTGGAAAACTGCATGCAAACACACATAAATGGACATAAAGAAATCTATATTCGTTATTTTATTAAAACAAGTTGCTCATAAGCTTTTGAATTAAGACAAATAATATGTTGTAAAAATATAAAATACGGATATTTTAAAACCCGAAGCGGGTATAAATGCGAGCTGGTTGTATTTCGATTTATATGACTGCTTAGTTATGTTATATTTGAAGCCAAAAGAGAAAAGAAAAGGAATAAAAGTCAAACTAATAATTCAATTAACGTTAAAAATCAAAATGTTTACATCTAAATTGTAGAGCATGATATGCAACATAGATAAGATTTCATAACAACAACACATTCGTTGCTAGGTTACGGTTATGTCAATTTCCGTTCCGAGTCTTAAATTCAGTTGTAAATTTCAATTATTGTCATTATTTTTGCAGCTTTTGGGTGATTCATTATTCAAAAGTTTATTTACACATGAATATTGAGTGAATAAAACGTGAAACTGTACATTACGAATGTCCTTTTTGTAAAAGATCTACGCATGTGCTAAAAAATATTGTTGGAATTAGTACATAGTTTTGTTTCCAAAACCAAAGGAGAGAGTCATATTAGAACTTGTCATATTTAACGTATGTTGAATAAAGTCCCGTGCTATTTCCTACCAAATCTATTCAGAATACGATTCTCGGGAGTTTATCATTTATGATTAGGGAAAAAGATTACACCACTTTATCCCGATTATTACCATGTTTTATCCACTCTCGATAGTTCAATTTAAAATTTTTAAAATGCTCGGCAAGCCTCGCAATCAAAATTTTAAAATTCAACTATCTCTAGTGGATAAAATATGGTAATGAATGGGATCTTGTGGCGTAATATATATAGATCTAATATGATACTGACTGATAGGTTTTAATTGTATTTACAATGCAATCGATTTTTTTCTAATGTACTATTGTAATCAACAATACATTTTAAAAAATCTTAATTGTTAAACTTAACTACAATTAAATTTAAATTTTTAAGAGAAACTGTTGTGTTTGCTGATTTTAATGCAACTGTTGTTGTCGATAATTTAGTGTTAACATTCAGATAAAAACTAAATGTTCTTCAATAAAATAAACACAATAGTTACTTATATAGAGAGCATTATCACGATATAGAGAGACTGCCCTTGGGATAGCGATATGGACTGACACATCGATAATACCTTCGCCTACGACTCGGGTGTTATCCATGTGTTAGTCCATATCGTTATCCTTTTGGGCAGTCTATATCTCGTGATAATGCTCTTTATATGAGTAACTTTTATATAAATAAGAGAAGACAATGACTGTTCCATAATGTTGGACTTCAGCTATGAGGTCACGGCACGGAATATCAAAATGATACGTATTGTCACGAGAAGAGAAAGTTATAGTTTCCATAACGAGAACTAATTGATAATGAAATTTCTCACATCGAGAGAAATACATTTTGCAAATGTTTGAAAGTGAGGCTTGCCGAGCTTATAAACATTTGAAAATTATTGAACTAGATTTGAGAAATTTCATATTTAGCGTGTTTAAGTTGTGGAAATGAATTTTCTAATGACTGGACGAAAAACACCGAGGATTTTATTCCGAATATACATTTTTGTATTTGGCGAGAAATTTCACGGAACTTTTTCTCATCTCTAGAGAGGGGAACAAATATTTTCACACTATTCAGGAAATGTGAACTGTAAAGATATTAGAGATTGACCTTCTCTAATTTCTATACAGTTTTCACATTCCTGAACAGTGTGAGAGGAGAAAAAGTTTAGTGATATTTCCCGCCAAATTATTCGGAATACAATCCTCGGTGTTTTTCGTAACGTCATTGGAGAAACAATTTCGACAACTTAAACATTTCTTACATCTCCTTAAATAAATTTTCAAATAATTAAAAGTTCGGCAAGCCTCGCTTTCAAACATTTGCAAAAGTTATTTAACTCGATGTGAGAAATTCCATAATCAACTAGTTCTCGTTGTGGAAACTGTATTTCTTACATGTAACATAATTTACCTGTGTAAAAATCATATTCAATCCTGAACTTTATCAAAAAAGAAAATGTGTGAAAGTCCAATAAAGAAATATGAAAACAAAAAAAAGGCTGTTTCTTTATATTGTTGTCTTAGGCTATTTTGTAAATAACAACGGCAGTAGAATACCGAAGGAACAAAGGTGTGAAATTTACAAAAATCGAAGTTCAAAGAAATGGTCAAAACGAGAACGCAGAAAACAATGACGTTAGACACAGAAAAAAATGACGTTAGACAGATACATAGCACAGAAATAGAAATCACAACATTCAAAACAAAGGCACTCACAGTGTGAACTCCAGTGAAACTTAGAGTGACATCAGGTGCTCCGGAAGGGTAAGCATGTCCTGCTCTGTTAACAGCACCCGTCACACTGTGAGTGAGTCAATCCAGGAAAATATCAAAGTCGGTAGTCAAATCCGGGAAGACAAGAATCTAGCTGAAAATGTCAACTTTCATTTGGGATACTGACACGTCATATCTGTCAATGATGTTATGGTGACGGCCATAGAATTTCTTGAGTGATAAAATTAACATAGGTTGAACAAATCCCTGGCTAAGCAGCTTTTGGGACTGTGTTTTTGCTCTGTTAAAAAATTACTGTACAAACTACACGCTCGACAGTAACGAATCAACTGTGAAGTGTACACTCCATCGGCTGGAGAGATAAGTATATTGCTGCTCAGAAAGGGAAAGTTCACAATTGGGAAATTAAAATCATCACGCTTGTCATATAGCTTAGATTCATCTTCATCAATATACAATAAAAGATCTAGGTACGAAGCTGGAGTAGGTGTTTCAGTTGTTTCTTTAATTTCAAGCTCATTGGGATACATTTGATATAAAAACACCTTAAATTTAGGATTATTAAGAGAAAGTACATCGTTTATGTAGCGGAAGCTGAAAGTAAAGGACTGGGCTAAATGTTTTTGTTTTCTTTGAATAAGCCCTTGTAAAATGCAGAAACAAAATTCACAGTAACTTCGGTATTTTGTTATTTATTGCTCAAACACATTTACATTAAATGGTTATGGCATTACAATACGGGACTTTCGAGATAGGAACTCTCATTCAATTGAAGGCGCAAACGATCGCCCCAGATACCATTGAGAAGGAATACTTGATTTCTAAACCTTTTGAAATAAATATATAGATCCATATTAAGCTGAGTTCTCGGCGAACAGCTTAGGTAAGAAGAATTGGCGTATAATTGATTTAGTCCGGTTTGATAATGCTTAGCCCGGTTGAGAAAAATGTAAACAAATGTCTTATTTTAAGTAACATTGGATAACGTTTTGTCCCAGTTCAGGATAACGTTTAGGTACGGTTTTTGATATTTGAACATTACCTTTACCTAAACATTATCCAGCTTAACATGGGTGATACATCACATGAAAAAAAAACATTTATAATTATCCTATATGACAATTCTTTAACCAAACAATTAACATGAAGTGCTTCAGATTAAATATAAATCACCCTTAGCTCAAACATCTCCGCTGAACCTGTACACCGTGCAATCAGGTTAGCGACTAACTGTACGCAGGGTAGTGCAAAACAAACTTAAAATAGGCATGCAGACGAAAAGTCAGTTGATTAATTTTCCATTTTATAAGGATATTATGCTTCACTTCGATTATTAATATGAGATTAGGTGGTGCCAATCCATATTATGCCCCAATTGCAGGTTGTTTTGATTGCTTATAACTGTATAATTAGCAAAAGTTTTAGTGTACGCAATTTCATCAGGATAGGACTAAGCTTACAGTAGGTACTGTACGCAGGATAAGATTTTTACTGTCCGCAGGGTATGACTATGTTTACAAACAAATTAGCTTATTATGCCCTACAAAGAGTATATATGTTCACCCTGAATGGAACATAAATGTTTATATGCAATTGCTATGACCTGTTTTGTTTACTAGGGGTTTATAGTACATAAAACATGGCAAATCATTGTTTGACCAATTTAAAACATTATCACTCCTCCAAGACATTTAATAGGATATTTTCAAAACATTAAATTTAATCATTTGTGTAATCAAGTACGAACAATTGAACTAGTGAGACAGAAATTCTTTACATGTCACTTCACAAGTTGCCCCAAGCAGTAACGCTTGTATAAGCATATACTTGTAAAGGTTGTATTATGCACAATTGAGAGTTGAATGAACAATTAATTAGAAAAGAAAGAAAAATTTGAAAATTAAAATAAAATTGTTGTTATTATTATAATTATCATTCAAGCTTCACTTCAGTTTGTGATGATAGGAAGTTGTCATTACGAACAGTTATAAACATGGCCCTAGGCATAAATCTCTTTTCCGCCAGATGGTCACTAATTGCCTATGGCTTTCTATAATCACATAAAAAAAGTGTGGTTTCTGAAAATTAGAGCTCGAAATGAAGATTTTTTATTGGTCGAGGAGGAGTGATTATGTTCTAAATAAAACATAGAAAATATAAGATAATGTTGACCATGGCATTACAGCGGGGTAATAGTTAATGATTTTCACCATAATAAATAGTAGCAATAATAAAAATATAGTATACACATTATAGCTAAAGTGATGATACAATTGCGGCTTCAACTACGTATGTAAAAACAGTTTATAAGAAGTGGGCCTCGCATCTTTTGTACTTTACTTTTTTTTGTTTTTTATTTTTTTATATTTTATGTCATTTTTTTTCTTTTTGTGAATAAATGTGTTTTGGATCTCCTGTAGTTGGCGGTCGCAATTCTGGAATAGCAGAATTGTTAACAATTCTGGAGCAAAAATTATTCCAGAATTGTTAATTTTTATATTTTTCCAACAATTCTGAAACATTGTGACATTCCAGACTTGTTAAGATTTGAGCTTTGGACAATTGACATATAGTATACAACCACTTAATTGACAACCCTTGTACTAATTAAAGTATTATATAATTAATATAGATTAATAATGGTGTTATCCATGGTCTTTGATCATGTAAATGGAATTGAAGTGATTAATTTATTGATACTTTAAGGTTCTAAGTAATTAATCAGTGGAGTCAACAGATAAAGGTTACATAACTTGCATGCTAAGCAGACATCAGATACAAAAAGGGGAAAAGGTCATCCAGGTGTTCCGGTAATTACGGGATGTTTGTTCTGTAAAAACTGCTGAACCTTCCCCAGTTCTTCACTGGTGATGGCGGAACTTGTGTAGTTCTTGAAATTGACGAAGACCTATTCAATCACAAGTGGCAGGTGCCACAAAAAGAACAATGGGTGTTTGGACTAGCAGACACTTTGCAATAACCAGCTTTAACATACCTTGAACTAGACTACAAAGCTCTGAACAATTATTCATAAAGTAGTTTTAACAAGCACTGTTATTCATTCCGACAGAGAACCTGCTGAAAATTCAGTAGGAACCTGACCTCCAGCACTGTAAATAAAAGTGTAAATTTTATTGACCAAGTAACAGGAGTTCACACGCAAACTTCCGAGTCCTATTGGGCTCGGGATAAGTTTTTGTTCAAAGAAATGAAATAGGGTTTCTTCTCATTTGTTCCCAAGCCACCCAGAGGAAACGATCTGTTGTGACAGTTGGGTGGTATTGGATCTCGGAACTTTTGAAATATTTAAACATCATGGCAGATATTGTAGAGCGGTCAAAGGTTTAATTTACAGAAAGATGAAATGACAAACGACCCTTTTCAGAGCCCCTAAAATATTTAAAAAAAATGAATTGTTTTTATGTAAAGTCTTTAAGTACATGTATTTCAATCATTTTATATAAACTTCACGAGTCAAAATGTGAATGTGCACTTTAAGAAAAGTCATCAATTAAATTGAAACATTATTGTTATAAAATATCATCTCATTGGTTTTATTCAATAATTAGTGTTTAAACAGTAACAGTTCTGGAACAACAATCCTGGATAAATTGCTTAATTGATTAGCATTATTTAGATTTTTCACAATTCTGGAACAACAATTCTGGAATAAATCTTTGTTCCAGAATTATTAACAATTCTGGTATTCCAAAATTGCGATCGCCAACTACAAGATATCCAAAAATATGCACTTATTTCAATACAACTCACCACTATTTTTCAGGTCGATATGAAATACTTGCAATCACACCTTTCAACAAAATGAGAAATTCAAAAATGACACATTGCATAAATTATTATCAGGAGATAATACACAACCTACATAAGATGCGCTTGTTATTATTGATAGTATGTAATATTTTTCAGCTGAAGTGTGGGGCAGATATCTTGGTTGTGAAGTCCAAGTCATACCGTATAAGTGTTTATTTTCGCGAGGACTTAATTTTCACTTCATCGGCAGTTGTTTTATTGTCGCAAAATTGCATACTGCGTAATACAATTCATATGAGACTTTATACAGTAAATGAAGAGAAATCTCGAATATTTCAGACAATTGTGAAAAAATTAAGAAATTTGCGACCTCCTATGATAAAGATATATCAATGATTTCCTTTAAGTGTTCAAGTCATTACTTATTTACCTTTGGGCATTTTGATTCATTTATCTACATTTAGGTGTCCTTAATCTTCATTTTCCGCGGGATGGTGAAGGTTATCGGATTGAATCGAGCGATTCCTGCAGTATATAAGACAAAACAGATAAACTTGAACTAGAATTTTTAAGAATAAGTTCGATTATGTATCATACAAAAATGTATTTAATTTGTACGCACTTCCAAATAAATATGCGAGAAAAAAGCAACAGAAACTTCCCATTCCAAGTCAGGAAGATGACGGCTGTCCAAATTTGTTTTGCGTTTGGGTATGTTTGGATTTGTCGCTCGTGCAATGGATTTCCCATTTTTGCCAAGGACTCTCCCTATGAATATGCAACGGTTTTTTGTCGTATATAAAATAAGTATAAAGGGTCAAACTTATCCAACTCCGGTTATTGTGGTTATTACTCCGATAAAGCTTACTCGACGAGCGGTGTGAATCAAATATGGATTCTTAAAAAATCCCAAGATCTCTTCGAACAGCCATTCTCACCCCTTTCCATGGCATTCAAACTTTTGAGTTTTCTACTCTTTATACAACCCTGATAAATAATAAACTAAAAACAGTAATTATAGATTTAATACACCAATGTCTCTACTCTAAAGATGGAGAATACAGATACGCTTTTTTAGTAGTAGGGAAATACAAAACATATTTTGTTAAGAACCACACTGATTCACATAAGGAGTATACTGTGAATGACGTAATCAAGATGTTAGAATTTTTTATCTACAATTTTTTGTCGAATTCGGAGTTTTCCAACAAACAATAGGGATTCCTATTAGAACTAAGTGAGCGCCTTTTTAGCAGTCCTTTAATTAACTTAACTCGTATGAGGCAAAGTTTTTACAAGGGCGTACACAAAGAAATAAACCATCTATCAAAGTCCTAAAATTTCAGCTTCCGCTACATAGACGATTTTCTTTCTCTCAATAATAAAACAATAAGGAATATTACATCAGATCTATCACAATGAGCTTAAAATTAAGGATGGTCACTCCTCAAGTTTATTATGTCAAAGATTTAAAATTATCATTTTAATTTGCTAGAATATGGATCATTAATCATTTTAAGCAAAACATATTGAAAGGTTAGTGTGACCGTTTTTGAAATTTAAATGCCTGAAATTTTGGAGGGAAACCGAACTTCTCTTGACTTTTCATTCACTTTGTATTAAGGCAATAACCCTTGAAATGCATTGATGGAATATCAAGAGTTTCATCAAATTTTGTCAGAAGTCTATTGAAGATGTATGCTATCATATTTTGAAAAGAAAAAGTGGAGGTCAGTGTGCAGAATTTTATGATGCATCATGATGGATAAAATAAGAGAATTCCGAAAGTCAGAGACAGTTTAAAAAACCTGAGGAGTTACCATCCTTAAATAAACTACTGATGCACCTACTTCAGCTTCTTACTTAGATCTTTTATTGTATACTGACGACGATGGACGTTTGAAATCTAAGCTATATGAAAAGAGTGATGGTTTTAACTTCTAAATTGTGAAATTACCCTTTTTAGCAACAATATTCCTACCTCTCAAGCCTACAGAATGTAGATATCACGTTTGATTCGTTACTGTGGAGCATGCAGATCGAACAGTGTTTTTAAGAGTCTCAAAGCAACATCACTGTCCTAAAAGCTGCTAATTCAGCCTATGTTCATTGCATCCCCGAAGAAATCATATGGCCGTCACCGTAACATCATTGAAAGATACGACGTGTAAGTATCCCAAATGAAAGCGGACATTTTCAACTAGATTCACGTCTCCACGGATTTGACTATACCGATTTTGATTTTATTCCTAGATTGACTCATTTACAGTGTGCTGTTAACAGAGCAGGAAATGCTTACTCTTCCGGAGCACCTGATGCCAGTCCCAGTTTTATTAGAGTTCACACTTTGGGTGTCTTTGGTTTTGAATGCTGTGTTTTTTATGTTTGTGTTTTGAAGCTGTGTAACGTCATTGTTTTCTGTGTTCTCGTTTGGCCATCTCTTTGAGCGTCGATTTTTGTAAATACCACTATTTTGTTCCTTTGGTATTCTACTGCCGTTGTTCCGGAATATAATGGCAGAATCCAGGCGAAGCAGGTCATGATACCCCTTTCATATCATATGAACTGCCCGTATTTAAGTGGCTATCACACTGCTATTGCTTCATTTTGTTATGTTTTAGTCAGATTCGGTGTCGTTATTTAGTCACTGTTTCATCTATTTCCGTTTTGTGTTGGCTATATCATTTATATGATTTTTTTTCGTTTTAATTTCGAATCTTCAGCTTTGGCTTTTTAAATTATTATTCGTTTTAGTATATATGATTGATCATTCATACAAGTTTCATATCTATTATCTCGTGTTCTAGTTCTAATTCAGTCGGGACTCTCTGGTATTTTCCTAAATGAGTTATCTCAAATTAACAGTAGAAAATAGCGGCAAATCTAAACATCAGTTTTTGATAATATCAATTATAGTGTCAATTATTAGTATTGGCATCCATTTTTGCCTTCATTAGTATCTACTTAATATATTTGAAATGAAAATACTACAAAACATTGGTGGGAAATAACAAAAAACAATGCAGGGAACTTGAAGTATGGGAAGATATTGCTGAGGTCAAGGAAGTGGCAAAACTTTCAGTTTAGCGAGATTAAGATCTACACTCCAAGCTCTCTACCTTTCCGTCGCGCAAAGACAACATTGTATACATTTGTCAGGTTTTTACGTCTGATATATCAACAATGTAGACATTTCACATCGATGAATCTAACATATTGTGTAAGCTTGGGGTGTTAAACTGGACTTCATTACAAAGAATGTTTTGCCACTTGCTTGACCGCAGCAATAATGTGAATATCCAATAAGGTAATATTTGATCTTCATTTCGATGATTGCAATCAGGGACAATATATTTCATATATATTGTCTCAAATGCAGTGAAACCTTGGAATGTGAATGATTAACATGCATCAATTCAACTTGAGTGTAATAAACTCACTGCAGGTACTTGTACTTTTCCCCAAGGTTTGTTTATTCAACAATGAGGGGATAAAAGATTAACTAGCAAGGCAATAATATTCACACTTACAATCAAATTAAGGCATTTTTAAGTATTTCAATGTGATTGTAACTTATCTACAACCTTCTAAAAGCCTTCGAAATGCATTTAAAAACAGTCAAATATTCACAATAAATGACAATTACGACGTAAAATTCCCAACTTGTGTGTTTGAAAATTGAAAAATTGTAGAATAATCCCTACAAAGTATTTGCATTATATTTTTATGACACAGCCGTCAATATAAAATTTAAAATATATATATTTTTTAATATCATTACTAAAAAACATGCTAAAAATGCAGCCTCCAAAGACGGAATAATTATTTAGATTTTGTCAATTATAAATAATTTTGTAGACTTATTAGTTAAAACACACAGATACACAAATGAAATAAAGTTAACAGATACAAAGAAACATTTTTTTATTATTATTATTTTTTTTTTTTATTTATTATTTTTTTTTATTTATTTTTTATTTCTGGCGCATAAGTAACATATTTGTGACATTTAAAACTGGAATCAGATTTGCAAAAAATGCTGAATTTCTATCAATATGACAAATGACTGTCATCTGCTTATTTTTTGAGCTATTTACAAAAACGTGAGGTGTTTTGAAAATGGTGAAGAGCTGTCTTTTAGATGACATATTTTCCCATTGTTCCCTTGTATTCAAGGTTATTCATTTGATTGGAGCCAAAGCAAAAAATGAAAAAGAATACACTTGTTTTTCTTTAGGAATTTATTTATTCATTTTATTTTGATGTGCATATTTAACTCATACTTTCAAATTTAACGTTTTGTTTTACACAGGGTCATATGTCAAAAATCCCAAGGAGGTGGTCATAATATTTTTTTCACGTAAGGTGACACGATTTTGTCAGATATCAACAATAAGTTTTTGAAAGGTCCTTTAAAATATAATTTCAATTTAGTTAAGTTCAATTTGTTTTCAAATAACTAAATACCGAGGTCACCGAGAATCCAATTTCTGTATATGCGCATTTCGACAACTTATGTCTATGCAGTGCAGATGACATCTATAGTTTGGAAGACCATAACCTCAAAGATGTTTAAGAATTGATAGGGAACAAATAACCAATATGATCTTAATGTAAAGCCAAAATCAGCTAAGGACAGAGCTTTGCATGAGGGAGATACTCCTTAGTTTTCAACAAAATTTACCAAAATTTTGATATTGTAAGGTTCCAAATAGAATCGGCTTTCGGGTAAGCACCGAAGTACTGACTATTGGGCTGGTGAATACCCCGAGAACTAACAGTCCACCAGCAGTGGGATTGACCAACCGTGAATCCAATTTCTGCATATGCGCATTTCGACAACTTATGTCTCTTTCAGTGCAGATTAAATCTAAGCGTTCGGAAGACCATAAACTCAAAGATGTTTAAAAACTGATAGAGAACAAATAACCAATATGATCTAAATGTAAAGCCATAATCAGCTAAGGACAGAGCTCTGCATGAGGGATATACTCCTTAGTTTACATAATTTACAAAATTTTGATATTGTAAGGTTCCAAATAGAATCGGCTTACGGATCAGCACCGAAGTACTGACTACTGGGCTGGTGAATACCCTAGGGGACTAACATCTAACCAGCAGTGGCATTGACCCAGTGGTAACAAATAACTAAATACCTAGGTCACCGTGAATCCAATTTCTGCATATGCGCATTTCGACAATTTAAATGTCAAGTTATGAAGTTATGACAATTGTTCGGTGGAGTCTAGCATATTTACAATAAATCACATACAATAATAACTGTAGTTATTCGAGATTACCCGATTTGGTATAAGGTTATTCGAATAAATAGGTTTTATTGTGTCATCCAAGACGAAGTCTGATGCCATTTTCTTATTCTTCTGCACATTATTATTCTTCTTATACAAATATGTAATTTTTGTCCGACTTTTATTTGAAAATGGCTACACGAAACGATTCACAGTTACATCGCCATCTGAAGTTATATATCTTATGTTTGGAAATTTACCGTACTAGTTTGTCAAAGTACGACATTAAATGGCTTTGTTAATGTCAGTAAAAACAATAATTTTGCTCTAAAATTTTACTCCTGTCACTTGTCTCAAAAATGTTCTTTCCACATTGATGTTGTACGACTTTTCTAGAATACTTCATATTCTTTCATTATTTTTTCTAGATTGAAACCTTTAGCATATGTGAATATTGCCGACTATAACAATATAATTATGCGTACTCTTTTTTTTTTAAACATCGACAAACTAATAACTCTGCAACAATTCAGAACGAGAAAAAATCCTAAAGCATGGCACCACAAACGAAAATACCAAGAAAAAACATGAAACAAAGAAAAAGAAACAAAACAGAACAAAACAGTGTTAGCCATCACAAACCACAAACCAAGGTATCATCGATATTCAGGATTTGCTCCATCCGTTGCTTCCGTCACATGTTAATGTAACTAGACTAGCCTACGCTCTAAAGAAATCTTTTAGCTATAAATAAGAAAAGCATAGCTGACTCTTTATGATATTGCCGTACCAGTAAAGGGCATGTTAACGTATTTCTGGTTAAAAAGAAAATGCACTGTATTTTTATTACAACTTTCTTAGTTCTGAACTTATTCTCCTCTCTAAGTCATCTAAAATCAAGGTGTCCTGTGCTTCTGTGGTTAGCATTTTTGGTTTTTTTTCAATATCTACGTCATATGATGTCCGTCTAAACTTCGATTCACCTGCAATATAGAATGATATACAGTAAAATGAGAATTTAATCAAATGTTTTAAATTTGGCTCCAACAATTTCATTTTATTTTAATTTTTATTTTATTTATTTATTTATCTTACCAACGGCAAATCTGTTCAACTGCACGTCCACAGTTTTCTCTGTTGCAGTGTGAAGCCTGAGGGGTACACTCTTCCGCTTTGACTTACTTCTCCAGCAAGACAGGGTATGAAGACATCTGCATGCTACCCTGTCTGACATGGACGAAATTAAATGAAATATTTCAAACTCGTAAACGCCCACGTTGAATTTAACGTAATATAAGCATTTTTTTGTATTATTCTATCAAGATTTCTCGGCATCTGTTTGTGATTGTATATATAATTGTCTTCTATTTTTTTTTCTCGGATGACGATATTTGTGCGAGACTTTTGACCGTTGAAATTCTAATTAAGGCACCAGCAAAAGGATCATCGAGTATAGCATCAAGGACAGGCATGAGTTACCCCACGCGTTTCAACCATTCAAAAGAAAATGGAAATATCAGTTGTGTAAGTCCAGTTATAATAAAAATACCGTTATGTTGTTGTCTTTTCTCATATAACACCGTACTAGTTTGTTAAATGGCTTCGTTAATTTCAGTAAAAACAATAATTTTGCTCTGATGAAATTTTACCCTTGTCATATGTCTCGAAATGTTCTTTCCTCGTTGATGTTGTGGGACTTTTGTAGAATACTTCATATTCTTTCGGTCCCGGCTGAAGAATAGGCCCGCAGCATCCTCTGAGCTTCGAGTATGAGTCTTCCTAACAGAGGACCCCGAGGGAACCCCGGGATATAGAAATAGGACCTAGTATCTCCGGCTTGCGGGATGTGACCCCTCCTAAACGGGGCGGACTCCGAGGGAACCCCGGGTTATGGAAATAGGACCCATTTCGTGGTTGTGCGGGATTAATAAATACACAACCCATCTTTCGGATGGGATGTAAATTCAGGTCCACGTGTTGGAAGAAAAGCCACGCTTCCTGCACGTTAAAGAACCCTTTTTGCAAGCTTTTTTGAGTGGTCCGTAGGTGATCGGCTACAAGGCTAAATTCCCCGCCCTTTTCGATTTCACCCTACTTTTCCAGTGGCAGTCAGAATTTCCCATACCCCAAAGTGATTATTTATTAACAAACTTGTTCTCGTCTTGATATAGCTGAAATATTGCTGAGTAGACGTTAAACAATATTCAATCAATCATCAATCAGAACGTAAAACAACCCAAATCATGGCACCACAAAAGAAAATACCAAGATAAAAACATAAAACAAAGAAAAAGAAACAAAAAAGAACAAAACAGTGTGAGCCATCACAAACCAAGGTATCATATTTCAGCTATATCAAGACGAGAACAAGTTCCGGATTTGCTCCATCCGCTGCTTCCGTCACATGCTAATGTAACTAGGTAAGCCTGGGCTCTAAAAAATTTTTTTAGCTTTAAATAAGAAAAGCATAGCGGACTCTTTTTTTGTAATTCTTTATTATTGCAATTGGTACATATATGATTATGTACATAAACACAATAATGAAGACAGAAGTGACAAAATAAAACATATACAGATACAATTAACACTCAAAACATATATTAATATATATATTTCATAACAGAAGTGAGAAAGCATGAGAAACTGTAGTTTATATTATTAGTAAAAACAAAAACATTTGCTCTTAGCCACTGAGAAGAACTTCAAGTGGTTACCACTTTTTACGTATGAAATCTCTTTGTGATTGTGTCAAGTATTCACCTGAAAAGTTTTCGATATGCAAATAGTATTTTAAAAACTCTATACGCTCCCCTACAGTGTGAGGTATAGGGTTCATGCATCTACACACATAAATATAGTATTTTAAGATAAGAAGAACATTTAGCACAGTGTTGCTCTGTTCTCCATTTGCAGCCATTCCGAAAATTATGTTTGAAATATTAACATCTATAGTCAAATTATGATTTTAAAAGAGGCTACAAATGGACAACCAGAAATTCTTTGAATGATAACATTCCCAAAATAAATAAATTAATGTCTCTGGTCTATCCCGAGTTCCTATCGTTATTTATGTTTGTCTCTTGTTTTCATTATAATTGTTTTTCTGGTGCAGTTTGCTTTTATATTGTGGCATGTGATTGTAGTTCCTGGCCATTGTAGGTGT
Organism: Modiolus philippinarum; assembly: GCA_002080025.1. Classification (NCBI taxonomy): domain Eukaryota; kingdom Metazoa; phylum Mollusca; class Bivalvia; order Mytilida; family Modiolidae; genus Modiolus; species Modiolus philippinarum. The sequence goes on along the minus strand of MJUU01054352.1, from coordinate 159,891 downwards.
TTGCTGTTTTCCTGTTTTTGTAATTTCAAAACAAAAGGTACATAGTTCTGTTTCCTTTAATTTACATTTGTACAAAAGGGAATTTGTTGGAAGTATTCTATGCAGTAGCTTAAACTGAAAATTTTGCAGAAGTGTATTACGGGTTATAGAAAAGGGTAATGAAAACATTCCTTCCAATTTTCAATATTTAAGCCAAGTATATAATTCCACTTATCTTGAGATTTGGGATTTTCTTTTATTTTCTCAAGGTAGGTTTTATAAAAACATTTACTAGGTTTCTTTAGATTTTTTAATTTTTCAACAAAACTACTAATAATAATGTCCAATCTTTGTTTCCCTACCAGGCTTCTCTTCCAATCTACTGGAATTGCATTAAGAATGCCATAGGACTCAATAGAATTGGTGGAAAGATTTCCTTCATGTTTAAAAATTTAAAAACGTTCCATTGTCTGACACTAAATCATTTGTAAAGAATATCCCATTTTGCAATAATTTGTATTAATACTCATATTCTCTTTTACTTTAATCTTCTTATTTAACCATAAAGGTTGTGGTAGAATATCATTTGTATTTTGTAACTGAATCTCTTTATCAGTTTCAACAATTTTTGAAAAATTAACAAAAATATCTTCCCAGAATCTGTTCAGCTTTGTAGATATCCACCTTATACCCGCTTTATCCAGAAATAAAACTTTATCGCCCCCTATTTTTCTAAAGTACCCAATAATAATGCTTTCCATGGCGAGTAGTTTAGGGGATCAATTAATTTACTGAGCCATGACATTTTCAATGAATAACAGAAGGATTGGATATGTGGTACCTTTAAACCACCATCTCAAAAGTCATTTATCATAACAGTTCTCCTAATCTTATCAGGTTTATTATCCCATATAAATTTGTAGAAAATGTCTTGTAATTCTTTGCAGATAGAGTCCGGAGGGTTTGGCAGAACTGTCAAACATTGAACCAAAAGTGGTATGCTAATGTTTTATGACTGTTACTTAACCTTTATATGATAAGTCTCTATATCCCCATACATTTAACAAATTCCTAACTTTTGCAGTCTTGTCTATGATATTGCTTAAAGTCTCGTTATTGTCATATAAATTAACATTAATTCCCAATAATTTAAATTTTCCTGAATTGTTCCAGAAAAGTTTTTTGTCAGGTAAAAGACAGTCATTAGAACCCAATTTGCAACCAAACCATATTGCTTCTGTTTTTTCCAAGTTTACTTTCATTCCAGCACCTTCAGAGAAACGATCAAATATAAACAAAGCATTTTCAAGAGATTTTGGATCATCATCTAATGTCAAAGACGAGTCATCTGCATATTGACTTAAGAGTTATTCGGAGTCATTTATTTTTATTCCACCAATATTTGGATCATTCTTGGGTGATGAACTAAGAAGCTCAAGATCGAGAATAAATAAATAAGGAGATAATGGATCTTCCTGTCGAACCCCCCTCTCCAAAGAGAAGAAGGTGGACAAGTGACCATTATTGCCAACTGTACTTGTAGTATCGCACTACAAGCATTTGACCCATTTACACAATGTTGGCCAGAAACCGTAAAAATTTTAAGTTTTTTCAATAAAAGACCACTCAACCATATCAAAAGTTTTTTCAAAATCTATCAAAAGTAAAAGTCCAGGGGTTTCATCCTTTTCTAATTTTTCAATAAATATCTATTATATTTCTGATACATTCACCTATGTATCGCCCTTTCAAAAAACCCTTTTGGGTTTGGCTAATTATATTTTGTAGAACGGGTTTTAATCTATTTGCTATACATGATGATGCTAATTTAACATCAACACATAGAAGTGTTATTGGACGCCAGTTCTTCATGAATTTTTTATCCTTCCCCTCTTTTGGTAAACATGTTATCATGCCTTAATGATATTGCTGTACCACTAAAGGGTATGTTAACTTATTTCTGGTTAAAACAGAAGATGCACTATAGTTTTATTACAACTTTCTTAATTCTGAACTTATTTTTCTCTCTAAGTCATCTAATATCAAGGTGTCCTGTGCTTCTGCCTTCAGAATTATTTTGGGTTTGCTACTATCAACATTATATGATGTCCGTCTAAACTTTGATTCACCTGCAATATAGAACGATATACAGTAAATTAGACTTTCATCAAAAGTTTTATTTTTTTTTTTTACTTTTGTTATACTTTTTTTACAAAGGCAAATCTGTTAAATTGCCTGTCCAGTGCAACGCAACGGCAGTAGAATACCGAAGGAACAAAGCACAAGATTACACAAATCAAAGTCAAGAGACAAGGCAAAAGCAAGAACACCAAACGACGGAAGACCAAAGACACCACATGCCCACAAAACACACGAACATTACATATACAACACAAAAAAAAACTAAATCACTAACAGTGTGAACTCTCAATAAACAAGCGTGACATCAGGTGCCCCGGAACGGTAAGCATGCCCGGCTCTGCACACAGCACCCGTCACACGGCCAGTGAGGCCAGTTTGTTTTCTCTTGTGCAGTGTGCAGGCTGAGATGTACACTCTTCCGTTTTGACTTGCTGTCCTAGCAAAACGGGCTATGAAGACATCTGAATGTGACCCTGTCTTATAAGGACGAAATCAATTCAGATGTTTCATCTCGTGAACGGCCTAGTTAAATTTAATATCATAAAAGATGTTTTCAAATTTTATTCTATCAAGATTTCTCGGTATCTAAATAATGATTGTGTATATAATCATAATTGTCTTCTTTTTTTTTCTCGTGTGACTATATGTGTGAGAATTTTAACTTTTATTTTTATGATGCCTAATTACCTATTGCCATAATAAAATTGCCAATATTAAGCAAAAGCCCGATTAGATTTCAAATTGTCATCATAACGAATGAATGTTTATAAATAGAACAAATGTAATCAACGTGCAAAATCTTCCAAGATACGAATAAATCTGATATGTGGTGAATTAGACTATTAAGGGAAGTTTCATACCTTGCCAGTGTATTTAAATTTCATTGATAATAGTTTTGCACGCAGCTCTATATAATATGAATGATAATGTGCACATATTATCATTTCACATTGCCGACAAGAACAGGTTAAACACTGCGACACGCAAATTAGTGAAGTACCTTTAATACATGACTTTTGAACTGTGTTCACTCTGGAAACAGATCTATTTTTATACGTTAAAAAATCAATACATCAATATACTGAGAGGGAATCATTAATTAATGATCATTTTGAGCTTAGGGTGATTTATATTTAATCGATTTGTAGCGCTTCAGTTTAAGTTTTTTCGTCAATTTAAAATTTATTTAAAGAATTGTCGTAAAGGAAAAAATATAAGTGCACTTCAGTTTCATAAATAGTTTGTTTTTTATGTGGTATATATTTATTTCAGTACGTTTAGGAATCCAGTATTCCTTCTTACTGGTATCCAAAGCGATCGTTTCTGCCTTCAATTACACGAGAGTCCCATTTCGAAAGTCCCGTATTCTGTCATATGGTTCAATTCTTCGACTTTTAGGCTGCTTGATGTAGTAAAATTTTAATGTATGTGTAGGTTCTTTGCAAAATATGTGTATAAAACATTGCTTAAGCTACAAGTTAACAAATGTTAAAAAATTGATAACAGGAAACACCTACAATGGCTGAAAATTATAATTACATGCAACAATTTGCAAGGGGACTACACAAGAAAATCACGTATAAGACAAAAGATAAACGTAGACAACGATAGGAACTCGGGACAGCCGGACTTGGTACCGGCACTAGCAAAAGCCGGAGGTAGGGTTAAACCGGTTTATGGGTACCCAAACCTCCTCTTTATCTGTCCCGTTTTCATATAGTATAAAAACATACGAATAAATCCCAATACAGGTAGACTGCTAAGTCCTAGACCACAATTTTGTAAGGAGAGAAAAAGACAATACGTAACTTTGAAAGATGGGTCAAGGGGTCAAAGTCTATTTCAGATACTTGGTTAATCGTTTTGTTTCGATGGATTTATTTGGCTTCCTATGTCGATATTTTTGGAAATGAGTACTTCTATTTTTACTACTTTTGGATTGTGCCTTTCCATATTATTTGATTTTAATGCTGCTGATGAGAGGTTACTCCTTGAAACACGTGTACAGCATAACGAAATTTACTGTTTTAATGCACTAGCGGTATTTTTTTTGTATTTTGAACCATTGGGCCGATGCCACTGCTGATGGACCAGAGGTCCCCGAGGGTATTCACAAGCCCAATAGTCAGACTTGTCTGACATGAAAATTTTACCTAGCACGTTATAGAAATTTACAGTTTTTATCAAAATTCTAACCCTTTAAAAATACTGAGGCTTCACTCCTTGTATGGCACTCGGTAGATGTCCTTGGTACTGGATTTGGCTTCCTATTTCGATATTTTTGGAAATGAGTACTTCTATTTTTACTACTTTTGGATTGTGCTTTTCCATATTATTTGATTTTAATGCTGCTGATGAGAGGTTACTCCTTGAAACACGTGTACAGCATAACGAAATTTACTGTTTTATTGCGACTTCGGTATTTTTGTATAATTAAAATCATGCAACTTCGGTATTTTTTGTATAATTAAAATGGTTCTTCGGTACGATTCTAAATTTACGAATCTAACAGAAATTTAAGCTGTCTATCTAATTTTCGATGGGTTTCTTAGATATGTGGATGGTATCGGGCTTTTGACAGCTATGTAACGTAAAATATCATCCCGTGAGCCAGAAAATGAAGCACATTGACGAGTCAGCATAGCGGACGAGCACCAAGCTTTATATTCTGGAGAGCTGGATGATATTTTAAAATACTTCAGCTGTCAAAAGTCCGATGTTTTGTTTATCATCCTTTATTTTCTATCTTTGATTTGAATTTATTGCCAAAGCTTCGCGGAAAATACATGTCACTCTCGTCTTTACAGCAAGTTTCAGCTTCATAAAAGATTTTTGTAGTTTTGTTATCCCTTTATCTGCGATGATATAGTAATCGGGTGAATATTTTGACCAAACCACTCGAAAAAGGTTGATTTTGAATGTTGCAGTAACCTTTGGTTGTTACATTATTCTGTCGTTCCTAAGCGCTTCTATGACGTCATAATGTGACAAAATATATCTCAGCGACCTAGTTTCTGTAGTTTTTCTGACGTCTACTTAATCTTTTTGTGTAATTATGACTCTGTTTTGAAACATAATCGAAATGAGCAAATGTAAAAGATGTTTATTTCTATCCGTTTGATACACATTCAGGTATTATCTAGAGATGTTTTCTGGTATAAGTATGCATAGTGAAAGCCATTTGTTTGTCTATCAAAATAATACAGACATACCTTTTTTTCTTACATTGTTATCCATTGCATGAAACAATCTTTTATTGCTTTTAAGGATGATTAGTTTGATGACCTGCAGATAACGGCTTGTTTTGTCAGTGATGGCGTCTTTAATTATATCACATTGTTGCTTACAGGCAAGAGAATCTAGAAAAAACATTGAATATTTGAATTTTTTTTTCAAAAGATCTATCTGTCGCGAAATGTTCAAAACATTAAAGAAAAATTCATGCACAAGTTGAAAGAAAGCTAATTGTTTTGTGATATTTTGTTTGGTTTTGCCTTTTTTTTTCTTTTTTTTTTTTGGGGGGGGGGGGGGTTAGGGTGCTTGAAAATTTTATGTTCAAGAATTTTTTCATTTTCCTGTCTTCCTACGTCGGCAATTGTTGGCAATTGTATAAATAAATATTTCATTTAATGCTAATTGATAAGAGTTTTTTCTAACAGATTTCAAATATCTTTTGGTTTTTGTGTTTCGAACATTTGATATTTACTCCGTGTTTCCGATTGGCAACTATGTTCCTGGGCAAACAAAGCCACTCAATCACCTTCTTAGCTTGGTAACATACGCATGAGCAATTCCATAGATACAAATTATGAAGACCTGCAAAAGAAAGTAATGGCGTTTGTCGGGACTTGACTTGCTCTTTTAGTTATCTATTCCAGATGCAATAATTATGGTTATTACCTAAGTTGAAGGAAATAACAGCATTATAACAACAGCTAAAAATTAAGTTTTCTCGATCAGCAAATATCTGCTGTATTAATCATGCATTTGTGTTAATATCGCTGAAAAATTCATTGGTTCTGCTACATCAGACCGCAGATATTTCCCGCGGGACAAGATAAGACGCAAAAACCCTTCAGTTACCTCACTGAGTTGTTATAGAATAACATTTTTAGTGTAGCCATTATCTTTAAAATCATTTACCATTGTCTTGCATAAGTCGAATGGCTACTGACAATAATCTTTCCTCAACTGCGAATTCGAAAGTTTTGCTAAGTGCCTTCTTTAGACTCTTTATTGTATTTGTTGCGTTGTTTGCATTCTCAAGACGAACTGCAATTTTCCAGTACGAATACCCGTCTTCTTTCTCTGTTTCCATTTCACAGGTATTAATCTTTGATGCTGGATTGTCTAAACAAAATATATGTACTAGTAGTTGGAAAAATCAGAGGCACACCATTTTGTTTAGTATGATAAGAGGTCTAAAATGTATTTGGCATTAAAAAATACTCATTGCATGGCATATACTCCCAATAATACGATAAGGATCTATCAGTATTATTGTTATATACAGTAAATGTTAGGTTGGAGTAATATTTAACCACGATATAAGTTTGCACCTCCCATTAATATTGCAATACTTGTAAAGCGTCTAGCTAGACCTCAGAAGCTCTGATTGACGTCATTGACATAAACTGTTACTTTCTTGTGATCATTTTTGATCAAACACGGGTATGTGCAGCCTTTAAAAAATCGGTTAATTTTGCAACAAAATCGGGTTTCACAATATGTACAAAATTGGACAAAAATAGTACCTGAAAGACCTAAACAAATTGAATTTCATTAGACTTATACGTTTATTATCATCCTTACCTATGGTTAAACCTGCACAGTACTTCGACTAAACCCTTATCTGGTTGAGTCGGATATATCAGAAGTTGACCTAATTATATCAAGCAATTCTCCCAACGTTTCAAAGTAAATAACTTTTTTAAAGTTTTCATACGAAATCAAACAGAAAAAAAATATTTATTACATTTGCTCTTTAAAATTAGGTATCCAAAACAGACTCATAATTACTAAAAATAGATAAACTGGACTTTAGAAAAACTACAAAAACTGGGTTGCAGATATATTCTGCAGAGCTTCCACATTTGCACATTGTTACGTCATAAAAGCTCCGAGGAACGATAGAATATCGTAACAACCAAACGTTGCTACAACATTCCAAATTGATATAATTTCAAGTAGTTCGGTCATAATTTTCTTCCGGTCGGATATATCAGAAGTTGACCTAATTATATCAAGCAATTCTCCCAACGTTTCAAAGTAAATAACTTTTTTTAAGTTTTCATACGAAATCAAACAGAAAAAAAAATATTTATTACATTTGCTCTTTAAAATTAGGTATCCAAAACAGACTCATAATTACTAAAAATAGATAAACTGGACTTTAGAAAAACTACAAAAACTGGGTTGCAGATATATTCTGTAGAGCTTCCACATTTGCACATTGTTACGTCATAAAAGCTCCGAGGAACGATAGAATATCGTAACAACCAAACGTTGCTACAACATTCCAAATTGATATAATTTCAAGTAGTTCGGTCATAATTTTCTTCCGGTTACAACACCCTTCGCTGGTAGAATAATTAAAAATTTCAAAACATTTTTTATTAAACTGAAAATTGCTGGAAAGGCGAGAATGACATGTATGTCGAATTTCCCGCGCAACCTTGGTGGAATTTGAAAGCTCAGTTCAATGATTTCAAAAAATACAAGATAAAAGATGATAAACATGTGTCGGGCTTCTGACCGCTGAAGTATTGTAAAAAAAATCATCCTGCTGGCAAAATTATGAAGCCTGTACTTCATATTATGTCTCACGAGATGATATTTTACAATACATCAAAAGTCCAATAACATACAAATCTTGTGTAGAAATGAGATAATACATTACATCGTCGCTAATGCCCTCTTCACATACACGATTTTTCGTACAAAACTTTAAAATACAAGATTCGTAAAACTATCAAGAATCTTTGCGAATAAAACACATTTACGAGGGAATTGCGATTTCTTTACGATGAGTTGCGAGTGTGAACGATCACTTTATGATTTACTTAGAATGAAAGCGATGCAGTACGATATAAAATTTACGAATCATTATGTCAGCGACATACGAATGCATGCGAGTTATCTAAGAATTATTGCGAGCCCAATACGAATTACTGCGATTTAATCCTAACTTTAACGGATAATAAGAATTGTTTAAGATAACTTAACGAGTCTTCACAAATATTTGAGATTTAGTTGCGAGTGTGTTACAAACGGCAATAATTTTTCTTCGGGGAGTAACATTAACTCAATATAAATTTTCGACTATACAACCCCATTCAGTCTAAAATGCACATTTAATGAGACGAGATATGTCCTACTAGAGAAAGAACCCAATATTGTACAAACCAATCTGTACAAAACAATCTACGACTTTTTCTCTCACGGGCACAGAAGAAAACAGAAAATTGACATCATCACAACCTTTCCATTATACTTTCAGAGGAGTTATATGACTCAGACTGGAGTGCTGACCAAATTTTATTATCACATCTTTAAAATTTGTAGATACTCGCATTTATTTGAAAAGCACTCTCGAAGTATGCAAATGAATTCGTAAAGTAACCGCATATATTCTGAAAATGATCGTTTGAATGCGTTATTATCCTTTAATCAATCGTAAAACGACCGTAAACTACTCGCAATTATTCGTAAATAAATTTAAAACATTTGAGGAACAAATCGTCCACGAATTATTGTGAATGCTTTACGATTTGTTGCGATCGGTCAACGATGACTTACGTATTGTTAAAATTGGTCTGCGAGCTCTTCACGAATGATATAATCGATAAAGATTCGTGGACATTTTTGTTAAGTTTTTTGACATGTCAAAAAAATTTATGTCCTTGCACGAATCGACAAGAATATCTGCGAATGTCTATGACTTGTTTACGAATGTCGGCGAGTTAAATCAGAACGACTACGAATTGATCATTCGTAAGGATTATTAAGAGAAATTCGTGTGTGTGAAGGAGGTATAAAAGGAGAAAAGTAGATTAAGTTCTTAAAATTGAGAATTTTTGTTTACTTTGGTTTAGTGTAATCAACTTATGTTAAAGTCAATTAAGGAAAACAACGGCAGTAGAATACCGAAGGAACAAAGCACAAGATTACACAAATCAAAGTCCAGAGACAAGGCAAAAGCAAGAACACCAAAAGACGGAAGACCAAAGACACCACATGCCCACAAAACACACGAACGTTACATATACAACACAAAAAACTAAAGCACTAACAGTGTGAACTCTCAATAAACAAGAGTGACATCAGGTGCCCCGGAAGGGTAAGCATGTCCTGCTCTGTGCACAGCACCCGTCACACTGTCAGTGGGTCAATTCAGGGTCAAGTCGATACCGGTAATGTCAAATCAGGGAAGACGCGAATCTAGCTGAAAATGTCAGTTTTTATTTGTGACACTGACATTTCATATCTATCTATGATGTCGTGGTGACGGCCATAGAATTTCTGAAGGGACGAAAGTAACAAAGGCTGAACATATCCCTGACTCAGCAGTTTTTGTGACAGTGCTTTTGCTCTTTCCACAAAGTCACTGTATGTACTGCACGCTCTACAGTAACGAATTAATTGTGAAATATATACTCCATATGCTGGGGATGCAGGTATATTGCTGCAGAGAAAGGGAAAGTTCACAATTGGAAAGTCAAAATCATCACGTTTGTCATATAATCTAGATTTCAGACGTCCATGTTCGTCAATGTACAACAAAAGGTCAAGGTATGAAGCAGAATCGGGTGTATCGGTTGTCT
>MJUU01054352.1:120106-149768 GCA_002080025.1 Modiolus philippinarum | reverse complement strand
AATCACGTCATTTTCACTGTATTTCTTGTTTGACTCAGTGTGGTTCTTTACAAAATATGTTTTATCTTTTCCTATTACCAGATAGGAATACCTGCGTTCTCCGGTTTTTGTACAGAAACATTGATGTATCAGATCGGAAATTACTGTTTTAAGTTTATTATGGGGAAGAGTTGTATAAAGGGTAGAAAAATCAAAAGTTTGAATGCTATTGCAGTATGCGAGACTGTTTGAGGAGAGCTGTTCAAGGAGATCTTTGGAATTTTTAAGAATCCACATCTGATTCACGCCGCTCGTGGAATAGGCTTTTTCGCAGTAGCTTTTTAGACCATCTCTAACTGCAGTCAGTAAAGTGGTAAGGAGTTTGGATAGGGGCTTAGTGGTGCATCTGGCAGATCCTGCAATGAATCTCTGTTTGTAGGGATTCTTGTGAAGCTTAGGCACCCAGTAAATATAATGGAGATAACTGTTATTCTCATCAACTTTGATACCGAATGATGCTAACACAGAAGTGTGATTTGTGATTATCTCGTCCCTTGATAATGTAGTTGGGGAATAAGTAGGATTGCCCGATGAAGTGTCAATATCCATCTCCTTAACAAGACAGTCTAAATAGTGTTTCTTGCATACAAACACAATATTGTTAGAAGCTTTGTCTGCAGGTACTATGACGTATTTTTCCTGGAGGTTTGTCAATGTTTTAGCAACAAGAGGGTCATCAAATATGCTGGGCGTTCTAGTTTTCATTTTTCAATTCTGTTTTTGTTTGACTAGGCTTTGTATTTGCTTTTAGTAATTGAATTATTATGAAATATTTCTACGCGTCTTTGTGTTGGGTTTTTGCCTAAATAAATAACAAAATACCGAAGTTACTGTGAATTTAGATTCATGTCTAGAAGGTATTTTCAGCCATGTCGTCAAGAGCTTCGAGATTGCACAAAAATACCATATACAGTGAAACAAGGGCTTTAGAAAACCGAAGGAACAAGGGAAGCGAAGATCACAAAAAAAGTCCAAAGAGATTGCAAAAACGGCAACAGAGAAAAACAAAGACAGAACAAGGACATGAGACAGCCACAAAATAAAAAGACGACATTAAGAAAGTAAGTGAGAACCGAACCGTCAATCAAAAGAACGAACAATCAATGGACAACGGCAACACCGGGCACACCAAAAAACAAGGACACCACTTAAGTAAGGGACAAAAAAGAAAAATGAAGACACACATACAGATGAAGCCACTCATAGTGTGAACTCCCATTTTAAACCGGGAGTGACATCAGGTGCTCCAGAAGGGTAAGCATTTCTTTCTCCGCTAGCAGAACCCGTCATACTTTCAGCGAGTCAATCCAGGGTTAGGTCAAAACCGGTTATGCCAAATTCGTGAAAACGTGAAATCTAACTGAGGAATATCTTTCCTCTTCTTGCTTCGGTATTCGTTTGCCGATGTCCTCTCACTGTTCTTAGTTGTGATCTTTAGCTTTTTCAAACGTTTTTTTTTTCCTATTTTCTTGGTCTCCTTATTTTTCTGTTTCTATCTGCACCGAGGAACACATACTGTAATATTTTATTATTTCACTGTGACTTATCATGTTTATTAGGGGGTAAGTAAGATAAATCTTACCTTTAACATATTGGTAAACGTCTTTTAGTGTCAGAATTTTAACAATAGCATCACAGTGATGATGTTCTAATTCTGACTGCAATACTGTCAATATTCTAATGTCCTTTTCTCTTCTTTCAAGTGCAAACGCAAATGGATCTGAAAAAGTAACACTTAATCTTACCGTACAGTAATATACAATGTTTTTGTGACGGATTTCTGCTCTTACAATCTGTGAGTCACAGGACTTAAAAATCGGTATTTTCTATATTTTTCATCGAAACACGCAATCTTCAAAGAATCATTACCAGCATATTGTGTTCAAAGGGTTTTAGCTGCCTGAAACACGACATATGGATACGTTTGGGTAAAGAAAGAGTACCTTTCTGGTCCTAAAAATGAATTAGAGTTTTTAATAATTATCTCATTTTGAGAACAAGCTTTTCAACTGTCAACAGGAAAATCGTTGAGCTTTTATGGCATTCACCAACCCAATAGTCTGTTCTTTGCTGGCTCGAAAATCTATTTTATTTTGACACAGGCAATATCCAAATTTGACTTTTTTAAGCTAAAGAGAATATCCCTTTTACAAAGCCCTGTCCTTACCTGATTCCGGCTTCTAATTAAGACCCTTTTGGTTGTTATTTGGTATTTTCAGCTTTTATGAATTTTCTGGTTTGTGGTTTTTCCAATGTTTTTATTTGTTCTGCACGAAAAAATACATATGTTGTCGAAACGGGCATTTGCAGCAATCATTTTTTAACCATTCGTTCCAGTCAGGCAGAATACACAAGTTACTTCTGAACAGGGAGTGGAAGCTTTCAAAATATAGAGTCGAAGAATACCCATTTCATATTGCAATGAATACACTAGTTTTGGTTTTTGGACAATGATGTCTGTAGCACAAATTTTTGAGGTTGTGTGACGTTTTGAATCAAATTTGTAGGTCATCAAGTGCTCGAATGACACTGAATGTTGTCACGATGCTCACAAATCAGTTGTTTGTACAATTTACCGAGGATTTGATGATTTTTAATTCCTATTTGCATGGTATATTTACTGGTCGATTGTTTTGTTTGCAGTGTCTTTATGTATAATGTATAAATTACCTTCTGGGATAAGATGAGCAGCGGTCTTTGTAGTCTGTCTTTCACGAAATGCCTTTTCAAGAAAAAGAAGAACGATGAAACTGCAACTTTTACACTTGTACTGGTTATTTATTCCCAAAATAAGAACTAGAAAGTTTTCATACCTATCCATTCGTCCAAATTATGTATTCCTTGACATTTTTTTTCAACTTTGCAATGGGTGTAATTATATTTTTTAAAATTAAGTCAGAATCATTTTAGTTTACTGATAATTGCTTGATTACACGGGCTTTTCATAATGTTTATCGTTGTGACACATTTCTAACCCGAGCCTCAACTTAGCCGGCTACTTGCATAAACCAAACATTTTAGAAGGTCCCTATGTAGGAATGTACTGAACCTGTCTTCAGCAATGACTGGTTTAGATAGAAAAAAAACACTTTTAGCCATAAATAGACTTCAAGATGAAGAACAACAATAAAAGCGTTGTTCCTTTGCTTGTTTTTTACCATGTATTTGTAGAGACTTTGTCTCATGTGCATTTACTCCATATCCTTTTATTCACCATTAACTTATGATTGATTGATTGATTGAATATTGTTTAACGTCTACTCAGCAATATTTCAGCTATATCAAGACGAGAACAAGTTTGTTGATAAATATTCACTTTGGGGTATGGAAATGGCCATGGGACGGGAAATTCTGACTGCCACTGGAAAAGTAGGGTGAAATCGTCAAGGGCGGGGAATTTAGCCTTGTAGCCGATCACCTACGGACCACCCCAAAAAGAGCTTGCTACAAGGGTTCTTTAACGTGCAGGAAGCGTGGCATTTCTTCCAACACGTGGACCTGAGTTTACATCCCATCCGAAAGATGGGTTGTGTATTTATTAATCCCGCACAACCACGGAATGGGTCCTATTTCTATATCCCGGGACCCTCGGGGTCAGCCTCCGTTTAGGAGGGGGTCACACCCCGCAAGCCGGAGATACTGGGTCCTATTTCTATATCCCGGGGTTCCCTCGGGGTTCCCTCGGGGTCCTCTGTTAGGATGGCTCATACTCCAAGCTCAGAGGATGCTGCGGGCCTATTCTTCAGCCGGGACCGCGCACGGCGGCATTAACTTATGGTGGCTTTGAATTGTTATTACTCCTCTTTGGGTCGTTGTCTCTTTGACACATTCCCGTTTCCCTTCTTTTTTCTGTCTTTACTGTGTATATATTTTTTACTTTCAATTCGCATAATTAGGGACTTTGTAAAATCACCTACCACTAATAGATATTAAGAAACTTAACATGCTCACTAGAAAATGAAATTGAGATCAAGGACAATTCCTAATAACGAGTATAATAAAGATCCGATAAACATCCAAACAAATGAACTGTTTCATTAAATAACGAAATCACCGAATTCACTGTAAATTTAATTTCTGCATATGCGCATTTCGACAACTTGTGTCTCTTCAGTGAAGATGGGAATTTGTAAAATCAGTAATTAAACGCAGGATTTTACAAAATAGTTAACAAAATCAAATGATTTTTACTGATTCCCTAGTCATGTTTAGGGAATCAGTAAAATAATATTTTTTATGTAGATCTCTTACAACAAGCAATCAGTGTAAAAATGTACCAGATTACGTTAGATCTTTTAAGAAAGAAAAAAGATAAAACATTAATAGTTCAATATTTCTATTAATAATTAAATTGACCAAACTTAAAGGGTGCAGTGTTCAATTTTTAGCATAGATCTATTCAAATGCATTTTGATCTGAATGCAATATGATACAGGAATCAGTGTTCAAAAACCTGGAGCAGTTTTAATCTAGAAAACACCTCAACCGATAGAAGAAAAGCTAAAATTTAAAGTTTGGACCCACGACTAGTCCGTATAGAAGTAGAGAGAGGGGAGGGGGAATTCAGCAGATTTTATTGTCTTGTTCGAAACTTTGTTTTAAATTTTATATAATCTGTGCATATTTCAATAAAATCTGTTACAGATAAATAAGTTTTCGAAGAGATAACCCATCATACCCATGCAGTCCTACTCTACAAATTCTGATTTAAGGAACTGACAAGATAGTAGAACTGCAATGAGAATGCATTTTGTAGTACATTTCATTTAACTTTATATCATTGAAAGCTCAAATAAAAAGTTTGTAAAAGTTGAAATGCAGCGAACCTTTATATGAATATCTCCTGTACCTACACCACTGACACTGTCAGTTTGTACTTTTAACTAATTTAAGTAGAAAAAAATGCTTTATTAAGGATAGGATATTAGTAAATACTGATAGCACATGCAGAATGCATAAGGACAATTGTCTTGAATACAAAATATGCATAAGTTAAACTATATATAATAAATTTCCTTCCATATAGCCATTATAAAGGACAGTGTTGACCTATTAAGCATACTTTTTTTTGCATAAACCAGGATTCACCTTTGAGAATAAAACCAACAGCACAAAATTTGGAGAAATTACGTACTTATTTGTCTGCATATTAAAGTTAAAAAGTCAACATATGATGTGAATTAAACAATAACATACACTATATAATATGGGACTGTAGGAATGAAAATTTAACATTGCCTAATTAGTTTAGGTTGTTTTTATATAAATCGCAAAATCGCATATTTCATAAAAACAGAATATTGAACATAAAGAATGCTAAAATATGCTTGTTACTAATCAAAACTATAACACCGCTGCTTTTTGGTCCAATATATCTATTGCCATGTTTCTTGATCCTGTATTTCTTATCAAAATTACAACCCCTATGTTTCTTGGTCCGATATTTCCTCTCACACTTCAACCTAATTGCTTCTAGGCCAAATATTTCAAACAAACCATAACCTCGCTATTTTTTATCCTTCATCTCCTATAGCTATCAAATTAGAATCTCACTGTTTCTTAGTCTGATATTGCTTATCAACATTTCAACCATTTCCGATATTTCCTATCAAAATATAATTCCACTTTTTTATCCGAAAGATCTTATTAAAATAACATAACCCCTGTTCTTTGTCCGATATTTAAATCACACTGT
Organism: Modiolus philippinarum; assembly: GCA_002080025.1. Classification (NCBI taxonomy): domain Eukaryota; kingdom Metazoa; phylum Mollusca; class Bivalvia; order Mytilida; family Modiolidae; genus Modiolus; species Modiolus philippinarum. The sequence goes on along the minus strand of MJUU01054352.1, from coordinate 144,034 downwards.
TTATATGTCTGATATTTTGATAAAGATTTCAACCCCAATGTTTTTGGTCCGATATTTCTGGAATCAAAGTTTAAGTCTTACTGTATCTAGTCTACCGCATGCACAACTATTTTGACAAAGTTCACTGTTCACAATTATTAATACAAATTTTAAATGGTGTCTTAGTCTGGTCATATATTTACCTTTATAGATTTCTTGTCGCCTTGGAATAGAACAATTCTCACTTCTCTCAAAGTCGAATGCACATTTATTTTATCATACAAATTGATTGTAGTCAACATCGTATCAGCCACCTCATGCCATGGGTACTCCAAAATGCCTGTACCGAAAACAGGGAACGCAATACTGGTATGACGGTCCTGAGAAGCCAATTCAAGACATTTGAAAATGGCTTTACCAAGAACCTGAAAAATGATTAAAAGTAAGTGAGTACCGAACCGTCAGTCAAAGAACGAATAATCACTGGACAAAGGCAACATCAGAAACACTAAGAAACAAGGACACCACTTGAGTACGGGACAAAAAAGAAAAATAAAGACACACATACAGATGAACAACACGGACCCAATAAAAACCATGGGTGAGATCAGGTGTACCGGTAGAGTAAGCATCTCTTGCTTCTTATAAGACACCCGTCGTGTTGAACATGTCAACTCCGGTAGTACAGTCAAATCCGATAGAGGAAAAACAAACTTTAGTTGTAGAGGGAAAGATCTGTTGTCATCTGGGAAACAGATATCCCGGTAACGATCGACAAGATCATGATATCGGCCGTAAAACTTCTGTAGTGATGACTTTAAGTTTTTGGTAACATACCCTTGCTTAAGTAGTCTATTTGTAAGCAACGGGCTCTATCAAGGAAGTCGCTGTATCGACCACAAGCCCTTGAATAGCGAATGAGTTCTGAGATGTAAACTCCATATGCTGGTGCTTTTGGAATGTTGCCACAAAGAAAAGGGAAGTTGACTATTTGAAAAGTGAAGTCATCGCGTTTGCCATACAACCTAGTTTGTAATGTACCTCTGTTGTCAATTTCAAGATGAAGGTCAAGGAACGGGGCCGATGTGGAAGTATCTGTAGTATCCTTTATTTCAAGCTCTAATGGATAAAAGAAATGAAGAAAATCAACAAAGCGAGGGTTGTTTAGTGATAAAATATCATCTATATAACGAAAGCTGAAATTAAAGTACTGGGCCAGTTTTTTTTTTTTTTTTTTTTTGAAGAAGTGTATTTTTTCTGTGATACTGAGTCGTATTTCACAAAGTATGCTTGTTCTCTGCCAATAACAATGTACTTATATCTTCGTTCGCCGTTCTTACGGGAGAAACGTCTATGAATTATGTCTTTCAGTCGATATTTCAGTTGTTCAGGAGGAATGGTAGTATAAAGTGTGGAGAAGTCAAAAGTTTTAATGCTGTTACAATGCGATAATGATCTTGATTTGAGGATGTGAAGCAGATCTTTAGAGTTTTTTAATATCCACATTTCATTTACGCCACTTCTTGAAAAGCTAGTATCACAGTATTTTTAAGGCCCTCTTTTACGGTGTCAAGATTGAGGTTAAAAGCTTAAAAAGAGGTTTTGTAGAACATTTTGCAGATCCAGCGATGAATCGTTGTTTGTATGGGCATTTGTGTAATTTTGGTACCCAGTACAAGGAAGGGAGATCGGCGTCTTCCTCTTTGATTGAAATCCCAAAGGAAAGCAAAACAGATTTATGGCTCTGTAATATCTCCTCCTTAGACAGAGCAGTAGCTGTGGAGGTTGGATTGCTCTGGGAGATACCAATGCCTATTTCTTTCTTTAAACATTCCATGTAATGATTTTAACATATGAAAATGATGTTAGTAGGGGCCTTATCTGCCGGAACAACAACATATTTGTCATGAAAGGATTGATTGATTGATTAGTTAGAGTTTAACGTCCAATGAGCAATATTTCAGCTATATCAGGACGAGAACAAGTTAATCAATTCAAAAAATTGAAAGTATCAGAAGAAAGAAATAAAGGTGGTAGGGACAACCTGGGCAACGACTTTTGACTGCCACTGGAAAATTGGAGAAATGGGTAGGGGCAGGAAATTTAGCCTTCCATACGACACCCAGTGCGTCTGCTCTCTTTAGAGAAATATAGAAGGGGTCTTTATACTGCATGGAGCGTGGCGTTTCTCGACACAGTTTGGCTACAATGGTTCGCGGTCAGGCTTTCCGTATTATGACCTGACTACCCCGCATAGACAGGGCATTCCCCTATCCACGACCTGGGGACGCGCCCGGCAGCTCTGTAGCCGAAGCCCCTGAAAACCGATTCAGGTGCCGGGGTCATGAAAGGAGGACAAGTATCTGGCAACATCAACTTTTTGGAAAATGGATAGTGCTTTAGATCTCGTTGACCCTCTTAGATGACTAATTCGTTTAAGAATCATGGACCTCACAGCCTTAATCCACTCCGAAAGAGAATCAAGGTCTTCATCTTGTTCACGTTTAATCCATTTTCTGGCGTAGTCCTCTACAGCATCCATAAGGAGTTTAAAATTTCGCTTCCAGTTGATGGATCGTGAATCACGGAATTCGGGTCCCTTTGCAAGGATATCACGGAGAGACGGGTTTTCGATGATGTTCAAGTATCCCGTCATGACGTGACCACAGGGACAATATCTGTATGGTGAATTTAAACATGAACAATCGGATGGTTTAGACTTGAGGTCGTCGGTGGTAAGGCTCTGTAGTACACGTTTATGGTTGAAAATTTTAGATGCTATCGGTGAAGTATAGGTATATGATATGATTGGAACTGATGTGTCCTTAAAATATGGGGGTATTTTGTTTTTTACATTTTTGTAATTCAGTATATTGGAAAGGTTGATGGCATCCAAACCCCTATTAGCAAACTTTAATGGTAGAAATGGACGGCGTTCTTCTACATTTGCGTGTTCTTTAACAGGTTGGAAAACCAAGGACAATGAAACGCAGCAGTCAGAGACTGCACATCCCCCGCTCCCAGCAAAGTCGAAATGCACGAATTTTTGTGAACGCATGTATCATTGACAATCAGACCTTGACCGTTATCACGAGCTTACAGTGAATGTTGATGTATTTATTTGTGCTAACCTGGTAAATTAAGAAATATTTCTTCAAGTTTGAATCACTGTAGCTATCTTAATACTATAAATCAATATACATGGAATATAAATGTACAAATATTAATAATCATTATTGAATGATTATATCTTCTGCGAAATAAACTCTGCTTCAATAAACTCTGCTTAGCTGAAACCATCAGTGAACCACAAACATAAAATTAATATGTATGTATGTATGTGGGGCCGACCCCCGGGGATGACCACTAAACTTGTTTTGTCATGCCCACTAAGAATATATATGGTTTAGGGGTGGGGATCTCAACTGTTTTTTAGATAAATTATAATTTTCAAAATGAGGGAGGGGGCTGGGGCCGACCCCTGGGGTGGCCATTGAATTTCTCTTGTCATGCCCATTAGGAATATATATGGTTTAGGGGTGGGGATCTCAACTGTTTTTGAGATAACTTGTAATTTTCTAAATGAGGGGGTTGGGGCTGACCCCCGGGGGAGACCAAGTAACTCGTCTTTAAATGTGGAATATAAATATATATGGTTAAGGGGTGGGGATATGAACTGATCTTACCATATTTTGAGATTTTACATATTAGGGTGTAGCCCCACCCCCCGGGCCAAAATCAAAATTCCGAAACCTTTGGCACAGACAACTCCCCAAGTGTTACTAGTGTACCTAATTTCATGTTTCTATCTTCTACGGTGTAGGAGGAGTTCTTGGACAATCGTTTTTAGACATTTTTTAACCCCTTAGGGCGGGATCAAAATTTTGATACCCTCTTTCAACTTGGGAAAGGCAATATAAGTAGTGACATAAGTTCCAATATCCTAGCTTTAACACTTTTGGAGATATCTCCATTTATTGGATATCGCGAAATTTGTTTTTCGCTCATAATTTGGCCCCAAGGGGTCGAATTCCAATTTTTAGGGGTCTATTCCCTAGTGGGTCATATACTCTTCCATGATGACAAATTTTAACCTATCTGTTGCGGTTTCAGAGATATGCCTTGCCACTACAGATGTACGTACGTACGTACGGACGGACTGCATTACATGATCCCCCCGCTTTCGCTAAGCGGGGGGATAATAAAAATAGCATATTGATATACTTTATCGAACTGTTCAGCAATAAATTTTACTCTATGATCTCTCTTTCTAAACGAATACCATATGTACTGAAACTTCAAAACATGTTTGTTAATTTTTCAATCCAATACAGATAAAACCATAGATTAGACTTGCCCTTGTCATTTTATACTTTTTGACTTGTTATGAGAGAATAGCAAGTTTTTTCCCTGGTCAAAAGATGGGGTCAAGGGGACAATAAACTTGCTTTGTCACAAATAAACAGTCTATTATACCGAAAACACAAGATTTACAATTTTTAAATCGTTTTGAAATAATAATCACCTCATTTCTAGTATTTTTTTTCTAAATTTTGTATTCTTATTAAAACATAAACAATTACATCTATTTTCATCAACAATATTTATTCTGCTGCAAGGTAAATAATGTTCACTGTAATTGCATATCTAGTTTAGAGTTATCACTTCATAGCATTCTGAATTATCAATATAACTGTTATCCAATGGGAATCGCAAATGAACAGTCTATTAAAAAAACAAAAACAAAAAAACAAGATTTACAATTTTAAAATCATCTTTAAATTATAATTCTCTCATTACCAGTATTTTCTTTTTAATCTTGTATATTTATCGAAACATGATAATTACATCCTTTTTCATCAACAAAATTTATTCTGCATGCTATGTGTTCACTGTAATATGAATAACTAGTTAAGAGTTGCCACTCGGAACAATGATCTCAGATAATTCTGAATTATCATCAAATTCTCTTTATCCAATACGAAAGCAAGAAAAAAAAGTTCGGAAAAATATTCACACTTCCAGTCAATAGTCTGAGAAACTATTGACCGGTAAATAGTTGCAAAATTGGAAAAGGTGAAAAAAATAGTAATTTTATTTTAGAAATTTTAGTAGTAATGTTTATATACTCAATTAGGTATAATAAAGTTAATATTGTTGTACCATGCATGATAGATAAGATTCTAAATTTTCCTCCATTCGAGAATTTTCACAAAACTTACTGGTATACTGCGACTATGAAGATGGCTAATATGCAGCTGACCTAAACAGCTATCAGAACAACTGTCCAGTACGCTAGACATGAACAAAAACATCCTTTATATATAACAAAATACCACAGTTACTGTTAATTTAGGTTCTGTATATGCGCATTTCGTATACTTATGTCTCTTCAGTGCAGATCAAGTCAAAATAGTTAGAAATCCATATACCAAAATAAGCTAAGCACAGAGCTATGCAAGAGGGAGATACTCCTTAGCTTTAAAAAACTTACCCTACCGCTGGCTTTTGCTAGTGCCGGTACCAAGTCCGGCTGTCCCGAGTTCCTATCGTTGTCTACGTTTGTCTTTTGTCTTATTTGTGTTCTTCATGTGTAGTTCCATAGCAGATTGTGGCATGTTATTATAATTTTCGGCCATTGTGGGTGTTTCCTGTTGTCCATTTTTTTTTACATTTACATAAACATAGATATTGCAAGTTTCCAAATAAAATCGGTTTTCGGGCCAGCATCAAAGAACTGGCTACTGGGTTGATGAGTTGATGAGTCCACCAGCAGAGGCATCGGCCTAGAGGTAATAAATAAAAAATATCCAAGTTATTGTTAATTCAGGTTCAAATTACCAATAGAATCTAAATAGGAAATGATGAATTGCAAAATTCAATTTGTCATTAAAAGGGATAAAAGCATCAATCAATTAAGAGTTTCCCCACTAGAATTGGAAAAACGGTGCATTTTCAAAGAAAAAAATAATAATAAAACGACAAAAAGACGGAAGACTGAAAATAAGAAATAAAACATCGGTTTGAAATTTCACCTTCCCATCAAGGAAAGTGACACAATATACAATCAAAGGGGTTACTCGACAAAACATGTAAATTTACTTTTAATTAGTAATTAAAAAAACCGGTAAAATCTAAAAACATCTTAAAGAAATGCTTAGCATGACAGTATATTGGTTCATGGAAAGGCATTTACATAACAATTATAATTAAATCCGAAATTAGGATTATCGAGAAATATTTATCATGGAGTGACCGAAAATTTATTAACTCATGAAAACGCTGAGCGGATACGACGGTTATAAAGTTTTTCGGTCACGAGATAAATATTTCAGATAATCATAATTTCGGATAAGTTGATAGATTTTTAAGAATCTACCTAGTTTTACACAAAAGGTGTTTACATACAAACGACGTTAGCAACAAAGCTGTGTCGTCACTTCCTACAGTGACTAGAAATATTTCATTTTACCAGTGACAATACGACATCTGTTAAACTCAGAAATTCGGTAAATTACCGTTATTTTAAAATGTGTTGTACTTTTTTTGGTAATTGCGTAATTACGAAAACGGTAGAAAAATTTGGTATTCGAAAATCAGATTAACCTCTGCAAGCTAAAATCTGAATAAATTAGCCGTTTAAGTTCTCGCCACAATATAGCTGAAATATTGATAAAGTTGGCGTAAAACGTCAATCAATCAATCAATTTAGCCGTTTATAAATGCGAACATGTTGTTAGTACCGGTACCAATTCCGACTATCCTGAGTTCCTATCGTTATTTATGGTCTCAGGCCTATTATTTGTGTGTTTCCAGTGCAGTTCCCGTGTGGATCGTGGCATGTAATTTTCTTTTTTTTTAAGTGTTGACAGTTATCTTCGCTTTAAAAACTAAACATGTGCTGTATTTAATACACCTCACCATCACAAAACAGGTTGAAGATAATGAATTGAATCCCTAGACTAGGTACATGTGAGTTATGCTTTTGTTACTAACATTTAGATATACACAACTCGAAAGAAAATTATAATATTTCTATTTTCATTACCTTTAAAGAAAACTGTGCGGTAGGTGTCCATTTTGGTAGAGCAAAATGATAAATGCTTTTACATTTCAGTTTTCCGGCAGACGTTTTAACGACAGTTCCACATTCCACTCCTTTTGGAAATCTCATTTTGCACTCATCAGCAATTGTGTTGCCTGCTTTCCTTAAAATCATGTTAGAAACAGCCCCTCTTTCTAAAATTAACTCAGTGTTGGTACTGTTGACTATCACATCTACCTTAAAGTAATTATGTTAAACATGTTATTTATTGAATTCGTAATATGTAATCAACTGCGCAATGTCCTTTGTTTTTGTGTTCGGATTTAGTCTAGTTTATTCTAGCTCCGCTTGAAAAATGAGGGGAAAAAGTCTCTAACATTGTTTCCTGTTTATTACGTATATTCCTCACGTCGAGGTAGTTAGATTTCTCACATTTTAAAGTTCGAGGTTTACCGAGCACTTTTTAAAATGTGAAAATTTAACTATCGAGATTTGAGAAATTATCGTAATTTCTCTAATTTCTACTGAATTTATTTGAAGTAAAGTAATCTCCGTGGTTTCCATTCCCAAATATGCCGCCATTTTGTTGCAATCATCGTTGCTATGTATATAATTGCGCCTTTCATGGGATGTTGAGTGAAATTGTTTTAATAAAAATGTCATATTACCAATAAATTGAGTAATTTTAATCATAAAATGCAAAACCCATTTCACTAGAAAATGATGCAGGTGTTAATTTCGTCAACATCTGGTTGCACCATTTCTAGAAACTGACACGAGACATTTACATGATTGGCCAATCGCCATCTGAGATCAAATTTACACATATGTTAGTTATTATTTCGATCACTTATTTATCAGGAGGTGTTTAAATTTGCTAGAAATTAGAGAAAAGGTGATATGGTTGTCCGTCTTTCTTTCCGTCCTTCCATCCGTCCGTAACACCTGAGGGTACCCATCTCTAATCCGCTACTCGTCCTGAACCAACGAAGCAATGAATGGATTTTCATGAAGCTTAAGCATAATCTTAGTAATAATGTTGTGCACCTCCTATTTCAGAATTTTATTTGAAGGATTTTCGGGATTCCAATAGTAAATCCTAGCCTTTGCCATCATATAACAAGTGAGTACCATTTCTTATCCGCTATTCCTTCTAAACCACCGAAAAAATTTTCATGAAACTTTAACACAGTCTTTGTAGACTGATAATATAGATGTGCACTTCTTACTAGTATTTAAGAATAAAATTTCATTAATTTTTAACTCTGGAAATAATGTTCAGCGGGATATGTATGACTGTTATCTCGAAGTTGAAAGCTATCACGAGTTATTAGGATAAAATCTCTATATTTCCAATCTTTTTGTTATCTCTTACCTGTTGGTCGACTAGATCCCCCTCCACCAATATAGTATTGATTCGCAGAGGTACTGCAGCTATATAGAAATCAAAAGGACATTAATTAAGGATAAAAATATAATTCTAAAACGTTTACAGCAACAAAACGACGTCAGACACTTGATCGAAAAGTCGTACAATTTCATACAAAATGCAACTTCCAGCTATAATTAATAATCACGGAATTTTCAAAATTGAACGACACTTACTGATTCTATTACTTACTGAGTTTTTCCCTACCTGTGTGTTTGGTCCAATTTACGTTTCTGTTGTCGAATATTCTTGGTATTGTTTGATTTCCTGAATTTTGTAATCCGAGTACAACTAATGAGGTTTGTTTAGGGGGCTGTTCCGAATATCCCATATCCCAGTAAGTCTGGACTAAAATATCCCTTTGAAAATTGAAGATATTCCAATAATTATTAAAATATCCCATACCCCATAGTCAAAACATCCAACATCCCAAATTCCATATTTATCCCATATTTATTATTATTATTTTATGGCCAAATGAGAACATAGAAATAAAGACAAAACAAAGGCATGAAACAGTCGCGAGGCACAGAAATAAAAACACAATATTCAGAACTAAAATTAAAAATGAAGGGATATGGAGTAAATGCAAATGAGACAAAGTCTCTACAAATACATGGCAAAATCAAGCAATGGAAAATCGCTTTTATTGTTGTTCTTCATCTTGAAGTCACCAAGAGGCCTTCAACAATGAGCTTTACTCATACCTCTTAGTAAGTTCAAGACGGCCCCTAGCACCGGTTTGAGCGGAATTTATTGTTGGATGTCGAGCGACGCTACATTCATGTCTTTTTTAGCCGTTAATCCATGGATGCGGGATCGTCAGCAAACATAAACTTAACTGGCAAAGTGTTCTTACAATTGCTGTCATCCATTGCCCATATTAAGAACTAAGGCTCTTATAGTGAGTGTGAGCTCCCATCAAAATTGGGAGTGACAACAGGTGTATGGCACGCCAAAGCCACAAAAATGAGATAAAATAGAATTATCTCTGGTTATGCTATTTTATCTGAATTTTTGTGGTTTTGGCGCAGATAAAACATCATTACCTCCTGATAAATAAATATAGTAAAATTTTTAACATAGGTCTCTATGAATCACAGAGATAATACATTCTTATCTTGAGGTAATAGGGTACTATCTTACTTATCAGTTAACAGGTAATGAGCTTACTTATCAGGTAACCATGGGAACAGGTAATGAACTATCGTATAATAGATGGCAAATTGAAATATATTATTTTACAAAAAATTACTATCAACTCCGAACTTCTATTGATGTAGAATATTCTGATTGACAGAGAATGCAAAATATTAACATAGTCTATCGGCATTATAACTTTGTAGTTTCTTTCAGTCCTTGAAAATATAGTGTGTATTTGTTTTATGTAATTTTAAATTCCGTATTCAGAAAAAAATCCGTACAACAGGATTTAAAAGAAAAATAATTACTTTTTAAGTTTTTAGTTGATACAATTTATATATTATTTTTGTTAGTTTCAATTAACAATTACTCAATTCTGCGAGGATGTCACACTTACATGTATATTTCATAGAATATACATTCATGTAACGGTCACGGGTGTCGAGACAGGTAATTTAAAAGATGAAATATTGTGATATTGTAATTTTTGATAGATAAACCTAACTGTATTCGCATAAACAAATTTATACAGACACAGTGAAAATACAAAATATTTACACACATAAATGCAAAATTCGTTACAAATGGCAATGGATAAATCTAAAGAAAAGCGAGCAAAAAGAAAATGAAAAGAAATCTATTACATTTCCCAAATTCTCTAGGATCAAAATTACATAGTTTTTCAGAATAAATTATTTGATCTTAAAAGATTGAATTTGATAAGTTATTGAAATTTATCTATCTACATGTGATTGGTTGCAACATAAATCAGAATGATAATACAGTTACATAAATCAGATAATACAGTTTCCCACAGATATTACGTCTGATTGGTTTATATTAGAAAAGAGATAATACATTTACTAGCACGCCAAAGCCAAAAAAATGCAGATAAAACTGTGTTTACAGGTAATGCTATGTTATCTCAAGATAAAACATCATTACCATATGGATTTCATAGAGACATATGTATAAAAAACTTAAAGGTACTTATCAGGAGATAATGAGAAAACCTGATAATACATGTCTGATAATTTGCGCAAAAATTCAGATAAGATAGCATTACCTGACATAATGCTATTTTATCTCATTTTTTGTGGCTTTGGCGTGCCATACAGGTGCTCCTGAAGGGTAAGCATGTCCCGCTACAGCAGCGACACCCGACACACGCTTGTTTTGAAAGGTAATTGGAATGATGCAAATGATCATATATTTAATCAAGGACTCATTATACGTCCTTGATTTAATGATATAGATAAATACCATCATTAATTTCTAATCTTACTTTTCTATCACAACGAGGCTCGTCTATTTTTTGTATTACTATTACTATTCACGTTAATGTCGTATACCTTCACACATATTATTTATCATGGCATTTTCATGTCCTTCAAGAACATCCAGACTCATCAAATAAAATTTCCATGTTGGCAGGCCTGCTGTCAGCAATTTCACCAGGTCAAATTTTTTTAGAAGGACCGTCAGATACGAGATATATTGTCTTAACAAATTGTGGTGGTTTTGTATATAAAATCTCACATAAGTTCACCAAAAATATTTCTTCGACAGTCGTGGCTGACAGTTTCAGGGGTAAAGTCATAGATCTGTGCTTTCGTTTGTCTGTTTCGTCCAACAGTTGTTTAATGGCAGTCTTAAATTTCTCCCGATCTTTTAGAAATTCAACTGCCGGTAAGTCCCAATAGCTAATATCACAGCGGCTTATTTCTTTGTAGTTTGTAAAATCAACTGAAAAACAAGTGAAAAACTATATTTATTGACTGTTATTTAAATGAAAACGTTTATTTCCAAAATAGATAATTAAGGATGATAAACGATAAAAACTGATGTGTTGTAAAATTTCTTCCCTGGTGACAGATTATGCAGCTTGGAGTCGTTCGCTTGCGCTCACTCACTATATTTACGATATACATCATAACAAGTGCGCTCTATACTTTTTTTTCTATATTTTCAGTTGTATTGACAAGGATATTGAAAAATATCAACAGTTTGTGCAACATTCCTGTGGAAATTCGTCCAGATGCTTTGTTTTGGGTCGTTTTAACCTGGATATGGGATGTTGTCTCCTTGACATTTACCCCATTTCTTTTCTTTTTCATATTCATTAGTGATATTCATTTTTTTTTCAAATGTGATTTTTTAAAAATACCAATACAAAATTATTATTCTTTTCTATATAGTGCAGTAAGGTTTTCGGTAACTTATATTGGAGACTCAAGTGGGGTGTTTACTGCAATATTCAAGCCTAGAATTTACAAAAAAATGATATTTTCGAAACAAAGTGCACATTTGTGCAGAAAATGTGAAGGATTTAGATTTCAAAACTGTAAAATTACAAATAAATAGATTTAACTTTTACCTCCTCTATTGGGTGTTGTTCTGGGAACTATAATTACATCTGTGTTTATATTATTGATATGTCCATCTACCAACACAACATGGGCGTTCCTGTCCACATTCACCCACTGTGCCACTTGTTGTGATCTTGCACAGTCGAACCTTGCAGCAACGTGGCATGGAACATCATTTGCTACTCTTTTAACCATATCTCTAATTTCTTTATATTTTTCGTAGGGGTTTCCAACCAAGCAATACCATTTTTTAGTCTCAAGCGTTCCTTGAAATGGTACTACGTTGGTTAAATGTTCATCGTTCATGGTGGACAACGTGTTAACTCGTTCTGTAGTATTTGAAAAAAATAAATATCACATTTATTTAAACCATTGCAAGTGTGAAATTTAAGAGATTTCGATATATACAAAAACGCCAGAATTTCAGTCCAAGAATACAAAATCGGCAATTTTGTTCATTGTTCTGTATTATTGATTCAGTAAAACGACCATTAAATCATTCAACCCATTTTGATTCTTTTTAAGCAAGGCTTTAAAAAATTCCGTCTCGTACGATCATTAAAAACTTCTTTAATATATATCGGTTCCTTGTGGAAAATTTGAATTTTCGGTCCCAACTGTGATTCAAGATTCTTTTTCACTTAATATTGGAATCATGGTAATTTATTTTTACTGTCTGTCAGCTTTCAGTGGCAGTTTCTGATGGGTTGCTTACGGATACTACTTCAATGGAAGGTGAGGTTTTGCGCGTCATAAAACCGACAATCGTAACTACTCGGTCATTTACTGGATAAATAAATTTTAGTGTAGCGGAAATGGCCGAGAAGCTATGATTGATAAAACCGGTTTAACCCACCATTTCTTTTGAAATGCCTGCACCAAGTCAGGACCATTGCTTTCGTCACTTTTTTCCGGTGTATCCACCTTCGTTGTATTTGCCTCATGGACTTAGGCTCTTGACAATTCTGTTTGGTAATGTTTTTATTACCCCCCCCTTTTTTTCATAAAATTTCCACGCTGACATGAAAATGTCATTTTCTAGAAATAGTAGCCATATACTCTAAAGAACAAAGAACAATGTTAACATTATACCTCAGTATATGAACATTACTAAACAAATTTTAAAAATAAGACTATTTTTCGCCTTTTCCAATTTTGTAACTATTTGCCGAACAATAGTTTCTCAGACTATAGACTGGCAGTGTGAAGTTTTCCTGGACAGTTTCCTGTATTCCCACCGGATAAAAGTTGATATTTTATAATGCTCTGCTAATTGTTATCAAGGGACAACTCTAAACTAGCTAAGCAAATTACAGTGAACACTTAACAGCAGAGTTAATGTATTATATTATTCGGGAATCTTCACAGACGTAGCTATTGCCTACAGGAAACCTGCTATACCATCATAACCAGTCAGTAAGTATATATACTATACCCTTCCATCGTCTTAATACATTAACAGGCTGAACTTTGCCATTTTTCTGAAATACCAGAATTAAATTGGTTAAGTACAAGGAAAGCGTGGAATACCGGTAATCAAGTCTTGTAAATTCTTTAAAGATACAACTCCTGGGAAAAAACCAGTTTCTCAAGTCAAGTGTTTAAGGTCCTTGTCTTTCTCCACATTTGACAGATTTGGCTTATATTTCCTTGAGTGCTTCTCTACAATGAAAAATCGCAATTAGTAAAGTTTTGACATTGTCATTGATTTTATTGGCTCACCAATTTTCTTCTGGTGTAAATAAGCAACCCAGAAAATATAAGCCAAATCAGTCAAGGATTTTTTGGGAGACGACATGGATCTCAAACGCCGGACTTTGAAAGATGGAAAATATTGATTGATTAGTTAGAGTTTAACGTTCAGTGAGCAATATTTCAGCTATATCAGGACGAGAACAAGTTAATCAATTCAAAAACTTGAAAGCAAAAAGAAACAAAGGTTGAAGGAACAACCGGGGCAACGACTTTTGAATGCCACTAGAAAAAGGGAGTGATGGGTAGGGGCAGGAAATTTAGCCTTCCATACCGACACCCAATGCGTCTGCTCTCTTTAGAGAAATATAGAAGGGGCCTTTATACTGCATGGAGCGTGGCTTTTCTCCACACAGTGTGGCTACAATGGTTCGAGGTCAGGCTTTCCGTATTATGACCTGACTACCCCGCATAGACAGGGCATTCCCCTATCCACGACCTGGGGACGCGCCCGGCAGCTCTGTAGCCAGAGCCCCTGAAAACCGATTCAGGTGCCGGGAAGATGGGAAATAAAATGGATATGTTTCGTGAACACCTAATCACTGAGTGACGTTATGATTGTTGATATGGTAATAATATCATGTTGTGCATGCAGCACCCTCTTATGAGAAATGACATGTCAAAATAGAAAATTGTATACTTATATAGCCAGGAAAATGTCAGAAAGTCACATTTTTCTGTGCAAATAGTTTATACTTATTGACTGGTTATGAGGGAATAGCAAGTTTGTTGTCCCCGAGACCTTGACTATTGACCGAGGCGTAGCCGAGGTCAATAGTTAGGGGTCAAGGGGACAACAAACTTGCTATTCCCGAATAAACAGTCTATAAGTGTTTTATTATACCGAAAACACAAGATATACTTTTGAATCATTTCTCTCATTTCTAGTTTTTGTGTTCTAAATTTTGTATTTCTATTAAAACATACACAATTATATCTTTTTCCTTCAACAAAATTTAATTTGCCGCAAAGTGAATAGTGTTCACTGTAATTTGCATAACTAGTTTAGAGTTACTTGGAAACAATGATTTCAGAGCATTCTGAATTATCAACATAACTTTTATCCAATGTCAACCACCAATGAACAGTCTATTATTAGTATTCCATTGTGCCAAAAAAAAAAATAAATAAATAAATAAAATAAAAAAAAAACAGATTCAGAATTTTTAAATTTTCTTTGAATAATATTTCAATTATTTCTAGTATTTTTTTCTTCTAAATTTTATATTCTTATTACAACATAAACAATTACATCTTTTATCATCAACAAAGCAATTAAATTTATTCTGCTGCAAAGTAAATAATGTTCACTTTAATTTGCATAGCTAGTTTAGAGTTGTTACTTGGAAACAATGTTGTCAGAGCATTCTGAATACTCATCAGATTTTTTATCCAATAGGAAAGCAAGAAAAAAGTTCGGGAAAAATATTCATACTGCCAGTCAATAGTCTGAGAAACTATTGACCAGTAAATAGTTACAAAATTGGAAAAGGTGAAAAATAGTAATTTTATTTTAGAAATTTTAGTAGTAATGTTCATATACTGAGGTATAATAATTTAAATATATCTAAACTGGACATAGAAATAAAAGGTTTATCTGTGAAAACAGAGTAATTGACGTTATGAAAAAAAAAACTACATATTAAAACCTCAGCTTACTGCTGGGTAATAAGATAGATTTCGGTTCACGAGATAAATCGATAATTCCGGTTGTCAGTAATAATCCAAAAAACCTGATGGCAATTGCAGTTTTCCCTCTTCGCCGCAGTAAAAGCTTTTTATTAAATTTGTAGGAAAATTGTATATCTATATTCTTACCTTCCTATGAAATCTCTAATTCAAGAAGAACACATGCGATAATATTTATTTATCATATTCAAAGGGAGATAAAAGATAAACAATGTGCACTTGTTATCATTGAATTATTGTTTATTTTGTTGAACACTAAAACACTAATTATTTCTCATTCTTAAGAGATTCTCAAAAAAATTACTTAAATCCTTTTCCAACTAAGCTAATGAATGACAGTCAAGGAACTAAGCAGCTTTTACTGCAGTGAAGAGGTAAAACTGCAATTGCCATCAGGCTTTTTGGATTATTACTGATAACCGGGATTATCGATTTATCTCGTCAACCGAAATCTATCTTATTACCCAGCAGTAAGCTGAGGTTTAATATGTAGTTTTTCATAACGTCAATTATTCTGTTTTCACAGACAAACCAATATTCAACGTTAATTTGAAAATGATACCACCGTTGTTTCAACCGAAAGTACTCGCCGTTAAAGTGTATTTAAGATTGTTGCTTGATCAATCATTTGTCTCTGCAAAGTAATTTAAATCAATTCTCTGTAAATACCTACCATATTATATAGAGGGTTGGACACGCATTGTCACAGATTTCCCCGGAATTTTGTACAGTGCGTAAGTCTATGACTTATGAACAAAAATGACCCCTAAACTTGTCCCACTGGTTTGGTTGCCATGGTAACGGGTACCATGGTTTTAGGCTAAAATATAATGATTTAGAGCTGAAAGAAAACAGCAAAATTCAAACGGATGGGGTTCTTTAAATGAATCTTTATGTATTTTTTTACCCAAGCAAGGTAAAATTAAATATTCTGCTGTCATATTGAGATTAAAAATTTTTGATAAATAATATGTCTGACAGGGTCGAATCACACAGGGGTCTTTGGCCATATTGAGGATAGCTCATTTTTGGTCGATTTTAAGGACTTGTATCCTACATATGCAACAATGTTGGGTAATTTCAAGATTACAGTCAATAAGTACTAGGTCTGAATAAACAATTTTCGGGAAAAAAATGATGGGGCTATAGTTGCCAATGTGGTTACTATGGTGGTAAAAATAGGAAATTTTCACTTTTCGAAGTGCTGTTTTGGCAGATTTGACATTAATAAAATCCTTAAATAAAGTAAAATGCTTAATTTGATTCCTTCGTACACTCTTAATAATAATTGCTATTCAAAACAAATACAAACAGTTTGACTCTGGATGCTAGGTTGGTTGCTATGGTAGCATAAAGAACAATTTTCAACCATTTCTGTTTGTCTTTTTGGACGTTTGCCCTTCCATATTGCCTATTTAAGGATTTGACACGGTTAATGTAATCTTGCTTATAACTCATCACAATATTTAAAAATGATACATAAAGGTTGCAAGAATGAATGGTTGCTATGGCTGCAAAAAAATGTTTAAATGTATTGTTGTTCCCAATGCTTTTTTGTCAGATATAAAATTAATACAATTTCCTTAAAAATAGAATTAAGGTTAATTAGAATCACCATACATAGAAAAAAAAACATTTTTTTTTTGTTTTTGGGTGTTAAAGAACTAAAGCAGTTTGTTGTTACATGCAATTTTCACAACCCTTTACCAGAATTTTTTTTAGATAAATGGGGCAAGAGTTGGTGTTCATAGAGCATTAACAGCAATGATCTTTTCATGTAGATTGTAATATGCATTTTGTTAATAGCAGAGTCATAGAGATCAGTGGTGTAAGGTGTAATTATTGAGTCCTTGATAACATAGAATAGACTTACATCTTACCTCCCAGCAGCATCAAAGCTAACATAATACACCCTTAACTTGCAATTATTTTATGTCTTTTGGATCCTTGTCGGACCATGTTTCATTTCATTAGAAGAATTGTGTCATTTACATCATTTTATTCTTTTTCATATGAAATATTATTTGAAATTACAACAAAATAGGAAAAAGGAGGGAAACGGGGGATGTGTCAAAGAGACAACGACCCAAAGGGGAGTAATAACAACTCTTAGCCACCATAAGATCTTCAATGAACTGTGAGGAAATCACAACAAAAGTATATTTTGAAAAAACAAACCCGCCTTTTCAGAGATCTACAAGCATAAAAATGTTACAACATTGCCCCCATGCCTGAAAAAAATTGTCGTCATTTACACAAAACAAGATGTGATGTATCCAGGTAGTGTGACTTCAATTGGCCATACTTGACTAAAACAGGACATATTAGCTTACACATGCCCAATCAGAAGTAGATACTGTAACGTGTTTTATAATAAATGCCCAAGAAATAAGTAGTCATTTACAAATTCTAATTTTGTGAAAAATTAGCATCATGGTTCAACATGTGGGCAATAGAGAGAGGAAAGGGAGAGCGCATGCTGGGACAGAATTGGTTTGTATTTCCAGTATTTCCAGATGAAATTAACTAAATGAAGGAGCTTAAATGCATGACTTGTGTGGATATCTCACATGTTTTCTCTTTCCGAACTATTGCAGGGATGTTTATGAAGCGAAGGTCCCCAGCAGCTTGTTATGTGAGTGTATTCTAACACATCCCTGTACATTGTTTTGACGGGGAGATAGCTTTATTTGTTACAGTATGAGTCCTCTTTACCCACATTTTATCTCACCGATACACATATCCGGAATGGTGTTATCTTACCCTGATGTCAGCGTCGACGTTGTCCGTAAAATCCTTAACCTTAATCCTGGGATGGGGATCTATAGGGATAGGGTGTTGATATTTGATATATGGCCTCTTTGCAGGAGAGCTTTGTTGGGGTACCTAATTAGTAGACATTCTGACTTTGACATTACCCCGAGGGAAATTCAAAAAAAAAACTTTAACCTTGCTTCTAGATACTGGTCTTTAAGTGCTATGGTGTTTATTTTTTGTATGTGACTTGCCTTTAATCAGGGCTTTCTAGGGATACCATATTTGTAGATCATTTCATGTTGATCATACACTGAGGATTGTTTGATTAAAATACACTGAGTGCAATACACTAATTGAAGCCTCATAATTTTTAAGGGGCCAAAAATTTGATAAAGACAGTAAATTTCTACCAAATGCAAGGTAAAATTTTCATGTCAAATTTTTCATCTAAAATATGGTGAAATATAAAAAAATGGCAGTTTTGTTCTCATTTTTCCCATCAATATCTAATGAAGAATAAAAAAAGGTATTTTGCACATTCATAATTTTGCCCCGTTTGGCCTTAAAACTGCATGAAAATTGGACAAGAGATAAAAGAAAATGATATTTCCTCCATATGGTTCCACTTTTTGGAGAACTGTGAGTGTGACATTAAAAACAAACTACATGCGAAGTGTAAGAAACGCTGTCAGAAGCTTAGAAATAACTAGGTAAATATATGAAATCACTCAATTAGGCCAATATAACGCTTTTAAACGAAAGGGTGGTACCACAAAACCTCCAACTAATTGAATTGAAAAACAATTATGACAGCACTATACCATATTGCGACCAAATTTGTTGGGGTCGTGAATAGAGCAATAATGGTGACAAGTTTATCAATAAACTTATTAAAATAAATGTTTGAACTCAAATAGGTGCACTTAAGGTAGTTCGACACTATTACACAGCGCATTCGATTGGCGCATTTGTGTAACACGAGTCGGATGCGGAGTTGACCTGATTTTGAAGCCGGAATATTCCTGTATTGACCTATTTATTGTGACGTCATAATAGATTGACGTACAATTTCCTGCGAATTAGCTCCGTTTTCCCGTAAATATTGTTTATTTCGTAAACTATATAAAATATCTCTCTTAATCGAACGGTGACATATACATTTTTTCAGCGTAACAGATAGCTGAATTGTATATCTCTGAAATATCAAAAAGGAAAAAAATCTATCTGATATTTATTTTATATGAAAGTTAAACAATAAGCATGTTCTCACAGTTCCCTATATATTCTTTGTAAATATTGCCGAAAAATGCTTCATTTAGCCTGATTTTCAAAACCAAATAACAGGAAAAGATGATCGGTGACATATCATTTTTTATTTTATTTTTGGAATATATAGGTTAAGACCTACAAAATATCTTAAAAGAAAAAAAATTTATCAGGATCGAACTACCTTAACGATTTCGGAAAGTTAAGAAATTGCCATGGAAATCACAAAAAATGCCAAAACGTATAGGCAGCCACTGCCTGCTAAGCTAACCTCGTTTCACAGCATTGTCACATGTTAAACATATCAGTAAACAAGAATGGACAACATTCTTTTTTACAGATTCATTTAGGCGTACAATGTAGGTCAAAGACTGCCATCCCAAAATGCATGACACATACCAATATGGTTGAATGGGGACATGTCAATAACCGAGAATTGACTTAAACCAGTCTACCCAACCAAGTTGCTCATCTGTAAAATGTAGATCACAGACAGCATCCGAAGCATGCATTGTTGTTTACATGCAAAAATGCATCATACAATAACCGAAAATGGATTTTAATCATTCTTCCTAACCAGATGCCAATGCCGACGCTAGCGGTATCAGATAAGCCCCCTCAGTTTGTGAAGTGAGCTTAATAAATTAGGCAGGGGTTCCCCTAATAATCTAGGTAATACATTTGGCTGAAATTGTAAAACAATATTTAGCGTAGAATACTTTTTTTCTAAAATTTCAGTTTTTATGCTTGGCTTCAATGACAACTGAGAGCTCAACTATCCATTGCAACCCTTATAAGACTAGCATTCAAAAAATAAGGCAGGGATTTCCCTCACAATCTAGGGACAGGGATTATAATTTAGTTTATACATATTTCTAAATCGTAGAAAATATGCAGCATAATACCCCTTCATAAAGTAAGTGAGAACCGACCCGTCAATCCAAAATGAATAATCCAGGGACAATGGCAACATCGGAAACAAAAAAGAAACAGAGACAACATAAGTACGGCACATTATAACCCATTTCAGACCAACATTTCAAGAAAAAAATTTGGACGAGGTTTGCCTTTTAATCTCGGCAATAAATATTGCTTGAATCATTTTGAAAGAACTGCTTTCGGTGAAAGGTTTGTAAAGTTGCTGAGTAGAATCCCCCAAAATAATTGCTCTTTGAGAATTTCAGGAAATTAAACAAAATTAAAAAACAAATTTTCTTTATTTTTGACTCTATCATTATGTGAAGTTTGATTGAAATTTGAACTTTTCAAAAGACTATTTGGAAATATTGAATAATTCTTCACATTACCTTTATTACTTCTCTTTTTAATATTATTTTTTACTATATCTGATTTTTTAAACTTCTTGATTTATAGCAAAAGTTGGTGAAACAAAAGGATTATTTCTGTATGAACGATTAAACATTTTTGCAACTATTTTTTGTTTTTGAATAACTTAAAGATGGGATTTTCAACTTTATATCCTGCTTCTAATTTCAAACATGGTAAATGTTTATTTTTCCAAACAGTGATATGCTCAAATAAATCGCTATGGTCTAGTACATACAGTGACTAATAATCCATAAAAATTTGAAGGAAATCTGTGTAGGTGTGTATTAGGAACTGCGTCCATAAGATCTGCCAAAGTATAACAACGGTGAATAGTTTAGGTCCCATAACTCTGAAAAAAATTTGACAAATACTAAATGCCATGTTATACAATTTAATACATATTTTTGTTTTTGAATAACCAAAAGATGCAATTTTCAACTTTATATCCTGCTTCTGTTTTTTTCCAAACACTTTAGGCCGATATGCTGAAAAAATCGCTTTGGTCTAGTACACATTATGACTACCAATCCAGAAAAATTTGAAGGAAATCTGTGTAGGTGTGTCTTAGGAATTGCGTCCACAAGATCTGCCATAGTATAACAACTGTGAATATGTATGATCTCATAACTAAAAAAAAACTAGAATACTGACGAGTCAGAAAAGGCCCCGCCTCCTTGTGTGTCCAAAAAAACCTGTTTGCGGAATTTCATGGAAATTATAAAACAATTTTTGGGGAAAACATAAATATCAAAATCTTAAGTTATTGTAAATTTAGTTTCTACATATGGCTGCTTTGACAACTTATGTCTCATCTGTTCAGATCAAATCAAAACATTGAAAATAATATATGAATGTCATTTCGAGTTATCATACAACGGAGCTAATTCTCAAAATGTCATTTCAAGTTATCATACGACAGAGCTAATTCTCCAAATGTGATTTTTTTTTCATATAAAAACTAAGTTTTTCCCCCAAAAATGTTTTATGATTCTCCTAAAAATCATTAGGGACCTTCTTTTGATCAAGTCCAACACTGTGCCTAAAACTTATAAAAATCTGTGAAGTCATTTCAAGTTATCATACAACATTACAACATAGACCTTATTTTCAAAATATGCACATTTTCATATAAAAACAATTTTTTTTTCAAAAATTGTTTTCCTCTAAAACAAAAAGGAGTTTCCTTAGGTCTAGTTAAAGTTTTAGTATCAACATCATTAAAATCCCGGAAGGCAATCTTGAGTTATCCTACAAGATAGAGCTAATTCTCAAAATATGCACTTTCTCATATAAAAACAAAGTTTTTTTCACAAAAATAATTTTCTGATTGTCCTCAAAAACGAAAGGAAGTTTCCTTTGGTCAAGTCCAACCTTGAGTATCCAAATCATTAAAATCCCTGAAGGCAATCTTGAGTTATCGTACGACATAGAGCTAATTCTCAAATATGCACTTTTTGATATAAAAACGAAGTTTTTTTCCCAAAAATCATTTTCCTATTTTCCTCAAAAACGAAAGGGAGCTTCCTTTGATCAACATTGAGTTAAAATAATCATAAAATTCGGTGAAGGCAATCTTGAGTTATGGTACGACATAGAAAACGCTGACGGACGGACAGGCTGATTACTATAGGGCGCCGCCATTTCATGGCGGAGCCCTAAAAATGAAAAATCATAATTGCCATGTTAAAAATGTCGAATATACGGTGACAAATGAACCGATTAGCGGTTTCTGAGGAATTGCACCAACAAGATATGCCACTGCGTAATAATGTTGAAATATTAAAAATCCAGTAACTCCTACAAAATTTGACGAATCAAATGGCGATGCAATATGATCTAGTACATATAGTACTAAAAGTCCCTTAAAATAAAAACAAAATCTGAGTAGTCGTTTCTGGATTCTTTCTGAGAAGTTGTGTCTAAAAAAAGTGTGACATAGGGATGGACACACGGATGCAGACCATTACTAGGTTCCAAGGTCGCACTACAAAAGAATAAGGAAAAGTGAAAAGGTGCTGTTTTAATTTCCCTGAAAACCAGCTAAACAGAATTATTTTTCAGGGTTTACTGCAATCATATGATTCGTTTGACTTTTAACTTAAATTTGAAGCAAATTATCATACATAAATCTGAAAAAAAACATTAAACAAGAGGATCTCAAGAGCCTGTATCGCTCACCTGTGCCATGGCTGACAAAATAATCACAACGTTTAAGGTTCTCATTTTCAAATTTGTTTATTGACTGTTTAAGGGTCTCATTTTGAAGTTTGCTGATGCTATATGATCCAAAATTAAACTATGTTCCCCATTGGCAGTTATTCTTGATGGGGCGTAGATCGACTGTCACCTTTCTTGAAGAAGACCATGTAAGGATCATTGTGCCTCACTTTGGTTCCAATTGGCTTAGTATTTTCAGAGGAGATCTTTGAATGATTTCCCATCGGGTCTAAGATTAAACAATGTTCTCCGCTGACTGCCATCTTAGATGCTATGCGGACATGCCAGACATATTTAATGAAGGGGAACAAGTAAGGACCATTGTGACTAAGTATGATTCTAATTGGCCATGTACTTTCAGAGGAGAAGATCTTTGGATATGTTGCCCGTTGCCCTATAGGGTCCAATGTTAAATGCTTGGATATGATGTGGACTTGCCAGACACTTTTTTAAAGGGGCCACCTAAGGACCATTGTGCCCAAGTGTGGTTCCAATTGGCCCAGCGGTTTCAGAGAAGATGTTTGAATGAAAAGTTTACGATGGACAGACCACTGACACAGTGATGGCGAGAAGCTCACCATGGCATAGCCATGCAGGTCAGTTATTGAGTTATGCAAGCAATGAAGTTAAGATGCTACTTCAATATTTATCTGGGAGAGATAAATGCAAGGTGGGCAAACAAAAATTACAGATGGACACAATATACAACTATATACAATTATCATTAATTCTTGAAATAAGTAAAGATTATGAAAGTATTTTTGAAAAAATGTAAAAATTTGTACAAAAACACTTTTTTGCTCTTGATTATGTAACAAATATTTTTTTAATAACGTGATAGCAGGATTTTCTATCAAACTTAAAAGAGGAAAAATAAACCAAAGAAGATTTGAAAACAGAATTTAAAGGGAAATAACCCAGAACCATATGGCATTGAAGATTTTTTTTTTTTT